>CM060243.1:24016454-24263223 GCA_030555515.1 Acutogordius australiensis
TGAGTCTGCCAAGGTGTCTAAACAGAAATTTACAAATATTTCGATGCGTCCAAGGTTAAACTTAATAATATTATTATTTTTTCGATTTTTTTTGTATTTACAAAACCTCGGGGTGTGTGTCTTAAAGTGGTTGCGTCCAAGGTTAAATTTAAGTTTTTTTTAAATTTGATTTTATTAACAAATATAAGTGGGATGAGTCTGCCAAGGTGTCTAAACTTATGAAAATATATCGATGCGTTATTTAACTTGAATATTTAATTATTTTTAAAAATTTATGTTTTTTTGACAGCCCTGGCTAGTGTCTTAAAGTAGATGCATACAAGGTTTTTAATTTAGTTTAAATTAAGTCGGATGTATGTCCGCCTAAAAGTGTAATTTAAATTTTGAAAATTTCAATCACTAATAAAATTTTCTAAATAAATAATCCTTTTCAGCATGGGTTTGGGGCTTGTCATACATACCAAGGCTAATTACACAAGTAGTTTATTCCACTAAAATTTGTCAATAAAATTAAAAAAACTTAAATTTAACCTTAGACGCAACCACTTTAAGACACACACCTAGAGGTTTTCTAAAAAACAAAAAAAAAATTTTAAGTTTAACCTTGGACGCATCGAAATATTTGTAAATTTAAGTTAAGACACCTTGGCAGACTCATCCCACTTAAATTTGTTATCAAATTTAAAAAAAACTTAAATTCAACCTTGGACGCAACCACTTTAAGACACACACACAGAGGTTTTCTGAAAAAAACAAAAAAAATTAAAATTATTGAGTTTAACCTGGGACGCATCGAAATATTTGTAAATTTAAGTTTAGACACCTTGGCAGACTCATCCCACTTATATTTGTTAGTAATATCAAATTTAAAAAAAACTTAAATTTAACCTAGGACGCAACCACTTTAAGACACACACCCCAAGGTTTTCTAAAAAAAAAACAAAAAAAAATTGAAAAAATAATAAAATTATTAAGTTTAACCTTGGACGCTAAGCCCCTGGCTAAAAAACTAAAAATTTTTAAAATAAAAAATAATATATAAAATTCAGCTTAGCCACATTTTAAATAATTATTTCAAAATTCTAAAAATCAATTTTAAGCTTGGCTACTTTTTTTAATATTACATTACCAAAAGAATTATGTGCAACATATGAATTAATAAAATACAATATAAAAAAACACTACATAAATAGTACAACGAACAATAACACACAACAAAAGGCCTGATGTGAACTACAAAATATAATGCATAAACTTATAAACAAACAATAAAGTGAAGAAAAAAAACAATTGTCGGCATAAAGTCGGGTTGTTTATAAATCGATATATTTGATCGGAAAAAAATGAAAACATATTTGGAGACCACAGAAATTGCAGGTCAGGTCTCAGTATTTACCTCTCTCAAAAATTTGTTGTGCTGTGTAATCTTCCTAAAAATTTCCTATTTAAGTTAAAAATTGTTTTTTAATTTTGTAATATTTATGTGTACTACACAAAAGTACATTATACCTTTTATATAAAAAGCACTTGTGCGTCTCAACCCTATTCCATAAAAAACTCAATATTATGTAAATATATTTTTATTTGCAAATTGATCAACAGATGGATTATGGAAAGGAATAAATTTACAATTTAATTTTCTTTCTGCCTTTAGGCATTTTCTAGTTGATGGTAAATTAATAAGTTATCTCAAACTTTACATTATAAAAATCATGCCCATTTTTAAGTTTTGTTAAAAATCTAGATTTTCCAATTCTTTATATACTGAATAGTTCTATTGTATTTTTTGCTTTTCTCCACAAAAAAGGAAAGAAATTTTTGACATTTTATTAACATGGAATTTTAAATTGCAAGCTTTAAATTAATTGTTAAAAATAAAATGTGTTATAGCAATGTTACCCTGACTCATTCCATGGCTTATTCGTGCGTGCACTTAAGCTAATTTTGTACTTTTTTAAATATTTAAGTATGGTTAAAATATTGTTAAATATTTAAGTAATTATTGAAAATGCTTTTATATAACACAGGTCAACAAATATTTATGTCAGAAACGTGTATATGAAAACATAAAAGAATGCATCCTCATAATGGCCTATTCTCATATATGTTTTTCGTTTTTCTTAGTTTCTTCCGTCTTTGGCTCCTTAGATCCGTCTATAACGAAAAATGGCCTTTTTTGATCAAATTGACAGATATAAATATACCCTAAAAAAATTAATTTGTTTTTTTGCATATTAAAATCTCTTCTAACTTATATTTTTAATCACAAATAATGGAAATTTTTTTTATTATTATATCAAGCTCTTACATCGGCATTTAGATAACACAGGTCAACAAATATTTATGTCAGAAACGAGATTATTATGAAAACATAAAAGAATGCATCCCCATGATGGCCTGATCTCATATATGTTTTTCGTTTTTCTTAGTTTCTTCCGTCTTTGGCTCCTTAGATCCGTCTATAACGAAAAATGGCCTTTTTTGACCAAATTGACAGATCTAAATATACCCTATAAAGAAAAAATTTAAAAATCTTTTTTGCATATTAAAATCCCTTGTAACTTATATTCTTAATCATAATGGAAAAGTTTTTTTATTAATATATCAAACTTTTACATCGGCATTTAGATAATACAAAATATTTCGCGTCCAAACTTAAATACGACACTATATTATCGGTTTTTAATAAAAATATTATTCGAAGTTTAAATTTAACAGTTTAATTATTGTAAATATGCAAAAATAAGATTTCAATTTATTTTTATATCTTTTTTGGTTTTTTAACCTTTTTTAAAAAAAAAATGTTTATACTTGACTAAGTTTGATTAGGAAAAACGGTAAACAGATTTGATGTTCCCTAAGATGGTAGGTTTGATCTCTGTAGTTAACTCATAACTCTCAAAAATTTGTTGACTTGTGTAATTAATAATATGGATATTAATTATGTCCACATATTTTGGCATTGCACAAAATGCTGCATTTAACAAGTGATATTGTTTATATGGCTAATATTTATAAGGTTGGAACACAAAAGGCATTCACCTACTTGCAAAATATATGAACTGATTAATTTTGATCTTGAAGATTTGTCATTTGAAGAATTTATGGATTTTTACAATGCCTCAATTACAAATTTTACGGTAGAATAATTTTTATTATAACAGGTCAACAATTTTTAGTCAACTGCAGAAATCAAACCTGCCATCTTAGGGAATATCAAATCCCTTTACCGTTTTTCCTAATCAAACTTAGTTAATCAGTTATAAACATTGAAAATTAAAAAAAAAGGTTAAAAAATCAATAAAGATTCAAAAATAAATTGAAATTTTATTTTTGCATATTTACTATTAACTGTTAAATTTCAAATAATATTTTCATTAAAACCCGATAATATATCGTGTCGTTTTTAAGTTTGGACGAAATATTTTGTATTATCTAAATGCCGATGTAAGACCTTGATATATTAATATAATTTTTATTCCATTATATATGATTAAAAATATAAATTACAAGGAATTTTATGCAAAAAAAATTTTTAAATTTTATTTTTTTTATAGTATATTTAGTTAGATCTGTCAATTTAATCAAAAAAAACCATTTTTTGTTAAAAAAGGATCCAAGGAGTTGAAGATGGAAACTAAGAAAAATGAAAAACGTATATGGGATTAGGGCATCATGGGGTAGCATTCTTTTATGTTTTTATAAAATTCATGAAGATGGCAGGTTTGATCTCTGCAGTTAAATCATAACTCTTGAAAAATTGTTGACCTGTGTAATTTATACTAATATATTTAAACTATAAAGTTGTATTTAGGAAAAGATTTTTAAAGTTGCTAGTAAAAAAATGGATGAGAATGTAAATATGATGATTAAGAAAATGGAGCCATGATGTATGCTGACTTTGTTTTTATTTTTGTAAATGTCAGGCTTAATTCCTATAGTTATTGTTATTGATATTACATAACAAGCATTATACATATGCTCACAAAATTTATAATTATTATATGTAAATTTTTTAAAAGAATAATATAAGCATTGTATATCTATCTTTGCATACATAAATAAATAACTGATAATATGACATGTAAAAAATTAATACAACCAATTTAATTTAATGCATTTTGTTACATGTATAGTGTATATTTAATATAAGACAACTTTCAACCTCAAAATTAATTATTTTTTACAATTCTCAGTTATCTCTAAACATTAAAATCTAGAAATTTTTTAATAGACTGAAAAATTTAAATATATCAAAAACTTTTTTTTTATTAACAAAGTAATTATATTTTATTTATAAATTAAACAAAATTACCTATTTGATTTAATTTGAAGAAATATAAAAATTTATTCTTAGCACTTTGTTGTAGACCTTATTATATACATCATTATTTTTCAATTGTTTGAGCATATTAATAAATTATATAAGTTTAATGTCAAAAATGGGTTTAAAAAATAATTTGGGGTTATGTAATACAAATGAGTTTCAATTAAATAACTAATTTTTTAATCAATTTAGCTAAGTAATTGGTTTTTAAAATGTTTGTTTCCTGGTTAGAAATTAAAATTTAATGTTCAAATTTTTATTATTTGAGTATAAAGTTTTTTGATAGATTTGTATGAAACATTTAAATATTTTGACTATATAGTTTTCAATAGATTTGTATGAAACATAATTTGTGTACTAAATTAAAAATTTTTTGGGTAAAAAAACAGCAAAAATGGTACAGGACTGTCTTTCATGCATGTTTTGAATCCAAGGTTTAGTTTTTCTTTTATCCATAGATAAATTATTGTCATTTAAAAAAATATTAATATCAAAACAATTTTTGAATAAATCTTCAAATGTATTTTTATTTCTTAATTGTTTAATTTCTAACAAACAATGGTGTATTAAATCAGAAGTTTTAGAAATATAAATCGTTCTGCATTGAAATTGATTTATAATTATTTTTATTAAATAAAATAATTTTTCAATTAAATACAAATAAATAAATAGATGATTATAAATATGGTCAAAAAACCCCGATTCGGCCCTGTGACCTGAAGATATAAAAGTTTTTTTATTTTTAATTTTTAAAAGAGTATATATTTCTGTGTAATTTTTAAAAAAAATGGGCAGGTAGTAGTGACCACACCACCAATGGGGCAACAGCCGGGGTATGGTCCCGCATTCACTAAATACCTTGATTGCATCAGGTGGAAAAAATTTATGAAGGGAAGAATATCAAAAAAAAATCTTTCCCTTCACTTAAACTAAGACAATCTTTTACAACAAGATGCAATCGGTGGTTAAAGCAGTGAATATACGGGACATGGTGTCCAGCTCTTAGAAATACTTGAACACCATTTTTTTCCGGGCATTACGTTCGCCCGATCGTAGCATTGTGCGATCAGGTTCTTTGGTTCTAGATTATATTCTAACAAAAGATTGTTGTTAACTGAGAAAATTTCTTAGGCATCAGATTTATGAATTGGTTTCACAAATATAAAGCTTTCTGTAAAATCAAATTTTTCTATATATTTCTGTTAGTTTGATCTCTCTTGCGGATAAGAAGTATTAATGAATAAAAACACTTTTAAAAAAAGTAAATATTTTTAGGATAATATTTTTTAAATATTTTTGACGGAGCAAATTTAATTATATTATGCGGAAGAAATAAAATTACTATGTATTTTTTTGGGGGGGGGGGGGGCAAATTCAATTTTTTTTGGGGGGAAGGTGGGGGGCAAACATAAAATTACTATGTATTTGGGGGGGGGGGGCAAATTCAATTATTTGGGGGGGGGCAATCAAAAACTTTGGGGGGGGGGGGGGCACTGCCCCCAAAAGGGGTCTAGAATCGTGCCTGAATTCAAACCACCTAAGTTAGATTTTGTAGAACTGTGTAATACATAAGAATTACAAAGTTATGCCCCTCTCTTTAAAAAAAAGTCAACCATACTATAATTGGTTTGGTAATTACCTACATTTCAATATGTATCTTCATTAATAATATTAAACAATTTTTTCGTTCAAAAATGTAAAATAATGACTTGTATATAATTTCAATTTACCTAACATTGTATTTTATGTTTAACCTTTTAAAGCATGTTGTTATAAACATTTAAAGAATATATAATAAGATTTATGAACAAAAAGAAATTTTAATTAAAATAATTTTACCTAAACTTAAAATTGTTCAAATTTGGGTTTCACACTGCATTGAAGGCAGAGTGGGCAGTTATAACTTATTCAACCATAAGAGAATAAGAAGCTGTGAATTTGCTTCAAAAATCTCAAAAAATGAATCATTTGCAACATCTAAAAAATTTATAAGATTAAATCCCAAAATTTTATAAAATTTAAAATATAATTCTTGATTAAAGTCAAGGAAATATTTTAAATCGGGCTTAAATATATCTAATTAACAATTAAATTAATTGGTCTTGAACCGAGTGTAGTAAATAGATTTGAGCTACGGAATCTGTTTTTAGATGAGAACTCGGACAAAATTACGAGGTAGCAAAGCACAGTTCAAGCGGTTTCGTAGTCAAGATGCCCAATGGAACAAACATCTATAAAAAATATTCCAGAATGTTGGTAAATGCAGAGAAAAAAATGCCCATGCGATTCTTCTTAACCATGGATTGGACAATTCAAATTTAACCAAATGCAACTACTCATTAATTATTATAAAATGAATAAACTTTGTATATAAATATTTAGTATATTCTTACTATTATTAAATCATACAAATTCTATTTTCCTTTTGGCTTTTGTCGGCGAAGGCCTAAACCGTTAACCTACCGTACATGATTAAACTGTACATGAAATTAAATTTTTATGTGCTGGATCCGAGCACACTTATTTTATAAATAATTTTAAAAAAAAATTTAGTTTTACTTGTTTCTATAAAAAATATTGTATAAGGGTGCGACGTTCAGAGTTCATTAGTTTCAAAATTTAAAGAAAATCTTTTTTTGTTATTTTGTTGAAACCGGGATAGTTGCTATAAATAGAAGAAATCTTATAATAATATTGATTATCATCACACATGACTAAAATTTTTAAAACTAAAAATTAATTTTTTACATTGCACTTGCATAGTGGATTGGAATGACTCTGCTATAAAAAGCAAAATGGCGCATGAAATATATCTTTAAAATACAGCAAATATATCCTTAACCAAATCAATTAGTTTACATATTTCATATATATGATGATGGTATATGATATTAAAATAGTTTTAAAGGGTGATAGTTCTTGAACCAAGAAAAAGCACAGATATTGTACAAAATGACGGCATTTTTATAAGAGAGTTCCGAGTACCTGCAAAGTGAGTTTTTATTTTCGCGAAATTTCCAAAATTTTGAAAAAATTTGTTTTGTAATAAAACGCAAATTTTTAAAAAAATTTTCAAACTTAGTTTGAGCACATAAAATGCTATTTTTGAAATAAAATTTCAAAATTTTACGAATAAAAACTCACTTTGCATGTGCCCTTAAACCAATATTCACTCTGGAAGCACTCTAATAAATCTTGCTATCCATTATAATTTATTAAGTATATTTAGTGACTTGATTTACGTTTTATAGCTAAAAGAGGTCAGCCTTGTCCGGGTAGGACAAAAACACGAAACATTTATAAATGTTTCGTATTTTTGTCCTACCCATTTTTCTATATATCTAATAACAACAGAAATAATTTCTGTGTTAGTTTGATCTCTCTAGCCGATAAGAAGTGTTGATGAAAGAAACACTTTTTAAAAAAGTAAATATTTTTAAAATAATATTATTTAGATATTTTTGGCGGACAAATTTAATTATATTATGTGGAAGAAAAAATAAAATTTATACGTATTGGGGGGGGGGGGGTCAAAAATAAAATTATGTGGGGGGGGGGGGGGGGCAAATTAATTTTTGGGGGGGGGGGGGGGGGGCAAACATAAAATGACTATGTATTTGGGGGGGGGGGGGCAATCGGTCAATCGTGCCTGACCAGATACAAAAAGGATTCATTTATTAAATTATTAATTATAATTAAACATATGTAAGATAATAATTTGACAAATTTATAATTAAAAGGTATATTTAGTTAGCATTCTATTATAGATTTAATTATTAATTTGTTGGTATCTATGGTTTCTTAATATTTTGAGCTCAATTGTTGTAAAATATTTGGTATTTTTCCAATATCTTTATAAAAAGAACTGCTTTTAAGGTTGAATGACAATGATGGTCGCTGTTTTGATGTAAATTGGCATCAAAATAAAAATGTTTATAACTTAAAAAGCGAGATATTGTGAAATATTTCCTTTTGAAATTGTAAGGAAAAGTATGCAAAACAAGCATAATGCCCCATTAGTAACTTTGCAATAATATATCCATGGAAATTATTTGTAATACCTATTATAAAGGATGAAGTGATATAATTTATTAATATTTATGTGTCCTATAAAATAATAAGGGAAACCAAAACATAAAAAATCCATTATGAAAAATCATATAACAACTAAAATAAACTATACCGATAAATAATTCTCCGAATATAATGTTTAATGAACTCATAGTTAGAATCAAGAACTCTAGTATTTATAATATTGTATTTTTCATCATCAGATACTTTCTTACCAATCACATAAAAAAGATGCTTGCTTGATATCTAAATACTTATACTCATAATTAAATTTACATGCGTAATAGATTCCTTTTCTGTAACATGTAAAGGGGTAGATATATTTTGAATGGGTATAATCTATGTAAAATAATAGAAAATAAAATAATTTAAGACTGTTACACTAATTAGAATTTTTTAATAGATACATTTTAAAAACAAAGTTTAAAATTTACTTCTTTTTCAGAATCATGGATTTTTTGTTCTAATTGAAGGTTTTGCATATTTTAATTTGCCTAGAAAAGTTCATGTCGTTGCAAATAAAAATCAGATAGAAATTATATAATACTTTATAATTAATTTGAGTGTTGATATCAATAACTTTCATATAGCATTTTAGATTGCTTGTTTAACATCTTTTTATTAGTCCATAAATAAAATATGAAAAGATAAAATTATATTTGCAATTAAACAATAATACTTTCTCTCGAGATTGACTCTCATATTCTACGGTTTTTGTTGTTGAAATAATCATGTATTTTATTTTGTTTCTGTAACCTAAACCCATTTTGACCTCGAGTTATAAAATTAAATGTTCTAAAATTATAAAATACAAAAATTGATTAAGGGCAGATCCTCAGAATTTTAAAATGCGCATTTGCAAAAAAATTAACCACATTACGTAACAAATTAAATTTTAAAAAAATAAAAATATTATAATTGCAATTATAAATTAATTTTAATATTAATAGGGCGCGCTTTCAGACTCCTTGCATATTTTTAAAAATTTTAGAATTTTTACTTTTTGACATTGAACGCATTTTAACAAGTCGCCAATTTTTGTTATTAGCATTTAATTAGTTTTTCTGGAATAGGAGTTTAATAATTTTAAAAAAAAATCAAATTTTTTAAATGTGCGAAAATTATTTTGTAAGGCTATATTTATTAATTACAATTCCCATAAATTCAACCGCTAGTTACATTTATAAAAAATTTCTAAAGGGGGGCAATTGCCCCCCCCCCCCCCCCCCCTATACGCCCGTGCTTTTAGCCCTGTGGAGTACTAAACAATTATACGTATTAACAATAAAATATAGTATAAGATAGCAACGCAAAGTTTTTGGGTGTGGACACCTGCTGGCTCTTCACAGGTAAAAACAATAACCGTCTAAAACATCAAGCATTTTCCCACTAGGAGTAAGTAAAATTTTTTTTAAAAGATAAAGCGCATATTTTGGCTCTTAGGTATATTGAAAAGCAAGCCTTTAAACATTATTTATGCCATATATACAAATTCGTATTGGGCCGCGTCTAAAATGGAAATCGAGTTACGGGCGGGCAGGGCTTAAGTTTTTGTCAGACGGGTTGGGTGGGAATATCATCTCCGGTCTAAACTCTATAATAAAAACGTTTTGAGGTTATCATTTAGATTTTTTTATTCTTTCAATTATCAGCAGGGAATCCAAAATGATTGTCAAAATATTAACACAAGATACATTTCAAATCTGAAATTATATTAAAATGTCATTTAACCATATTTCTTAATTCTTTTAATATGTTTTAATATTTAGTCGGTCCACAAAAAATATAAATAGACCCAAAAAATAAAGGATGGTCTAAAGCTGGTTCATTAACTAGACAAAATTCGCAAATATTTAACTAATAAACCTTCCATAATTCCAACTCCAATATCACATTTTTATACCGGCCAAGCAGGTCTTGAATGCCTTAATCAAAGGGTTAAATAAGGCTAAAATAAGTCTTATTATCGTTTTGGTGCTCCTAAAGGTTGACACCTGTCGCAGCCCTAATTTATTTTTCTGCGCAATTTTAGGAGTCTCTCGCGTGCTCTCAAAATCACCTACGCGTTTTAAGGCACCTTGGTAAGTTTTTTTAATACCTGCTTACATTTGAATCTTTGTTGTACGCTAGGATTACCGGTGCATTTAAAGTCACAGGCGCATTATTGAATTACCTGCGTTTTTAGATGATTCCGCCCATTTTTAAGTATAAAAAAAAGTTGCGCAATCTTTACATTACATTAGCGCACTTCTGAGTGTACCTAAAAAATCTACGCGCTTTCAAAAACGCGCCATAAAATATACGTTTGCGCCTAGGAATCTTTGGGTCTGCATGTACACTATTTTCCAAAACGTTGTTCTAGCCCTTAACATAAATTTTAAATTGAACTTGACCTCTATTCATTAAACATACTATAAACATAAAAAATCAAAAACTACTTATGATTGATATTTGCAAGTTACATGAAGTTCACTGTTTATCCTTTTGATTGTACAAAAATTGCCTGCGGAATATAAACTTTACACGCTGAGGTCAAGTCTAAACAATATTCTGCCAGCGATTCATAAGCTTTGGAAGCTAAGGTCAAGTAACAATATTTCGCTGGCAAAAATATTAGACGCTATACGCCAAAAAATTTTCCGCCGGCGTAGGCTTTGGACGTTGAGGTTAAGTCTAAGTAATATTCCGCAGGGGGAATATTGCGTTTGGACGCTGACATATATAAACACAACTCTATGTTTTAACGCTAACGCGGCAAAAAAAATTAAGTTACCCCTCCCCCCCCTTCCTTTTCTAAAATCCTGGTTACGGCTATGTGAGTCAAAATGATACCCAGTCGATGGTTAGGCCAAAACAATAACCAGAACAGCCTTTGGCTAACGAAAAAATTTTAAATAGATCAATGGGTAGAAAGATCGAAACTATCGTTACTCAACGTTTAAAAACCGCTCTAGCAGCTAAAAAAAAGTAACTTTGCAATTAGACATATTATTTAGAGGACCAAGAAATATGAATAAGTATCTAAAAAGGGCAGCAACCATTGGTCAAACGATTCCTCATGACGATACAAAACACTATTATATTACAATCATGACAAACGTGGCAACGATTTGCACAAATTTATGAAGGTCCGGCAAAGTTTAAAACCTAAAATAAAATTTTAACATTAATGAATTTAATAAGACACTCTATAGACCTTAGTTGAGAAATGGAAGTCACAAATTTAACAAGTATTTCTTTAAGTAAAGAATTTAAAGAAAAACTTTTGCTAATTCCAGCTTAGCTTCAATAATTATACTTTTTCCCTCTAGTTATTTCATCTCTTGATAAATTTCTCCGAAACCTTTACAAATTAAAAAAAATATTCAAATATCAAACTTCAAACCGAAGATTTTTTTTTTATTACAATTAACAAGAAATATTTAAACATAATTAATTACACGTGTTTAAAAACATTTTTGCACATTTCTTATTTATGTTTAATTTATTTCTTTTTCCCCTTTAAGCTTTTAATATCTATAAGATTTTTCACAAACTAGACACGCCTCTTAGATATTTTTATATCCGTTACATGGAAAATTTTGAAATGTTAAAAAAACAAAAAGATTTAAAAACAAAAAAAAATATTTAAAAAAAAAATATTTTATATTTAAACAGTTAAATTGTTTACTCAAATAACATTTTTATCCAAAACTGATAATACTTCCTAATTTAGGTTAAAGTGCCATATTCTGAATAACCTAAATATTGATGTAAAATTACAAAAAAAAAAGATTCAAAAACAAAAATATAATAAAAATTTTTTTAATATTCACAACAGCTAAATTTAAACTTCAAATAATATTTTGATTTTGAATATCGTGTCGTATAGGCAGGGGTGCCAAATATTATAACCTAATTGTGTAAGAGCTCTTGATATACCTATAAATTTTATTTCTTATTATTTGAGAAAAAAAACATAAGTTACAAATGAATCAAAGTAGGGACTAGACCGGGTTTAAATTTGTAAAAGGGAATTACGGGCCGGGCCGAAGTTTTAAATTTAAGAATAAAAAAATTTTAATTTTAGCTTGTAATAAAAAATTTCGGGTCGGGCCAGGCTGGCCATAAATTCGACCAATTTCTAGGCCGGATCTTAATTTAAAAAAACCATCCGGGTTGGGCTTGTCTAGAATATCACGGCCTGGTTTGAACTTTATATTTAATATTAAAAAAAAATGTTAATTTTTTTATTTGGTATTCTCGATGTCGCAAAAGTCAATTTGCTCATATTTTGTCATTTTTTACGATATATACCTGAAAAAAGAGTCCAAGTTTACAAAAAATTTCGGAAAATGGAATACATATATGAGATAAGACCATCATGGGGATTATTCCTTGGTTATAATGTTCTTTTTTCACTCATTGATTTTTGTCGACCTGTGTAATTTGCAATTTTTTAATTTTTTGCATATATATTGGGCTATATTTTGAAAGATCTTGTTTATTTAAATAATAACCACATTTTTATTGGGAGTGAATTGTTTATATATTATGACAACAGCTTCGAGTTTATTATATTGAATTGCATGGGAAAGTTATTTTTTAAGCAAAATATAGTGTCAATAATAATTGAAATTAGGCAAACATACAAAATAATAAAATTTTGGCTATAATCAATACATATTGTAATTAATCTAAGAAATGTTTATTTGTTAATTTTGGGTAGCGACATATTGTATGTCTTGAAACGTTAAGGATAATATTATAGGGTTAAATATATATAATATGGGAGATAGGCTAAAAAAAAGAAAAAATGGAACCACCAAGTTAACTTGTTTAAAGGGCAAAAATTATTTAGTTGATTAATAATATATATTTAATTCTATGAGAAAATATTGACTATCCAAATTTTGTTAATACTAAAAATATAAGATAAAATTGTAGAAAATAAAAAACATCATTAATTAGAAACATATAAATTAATCTTTAATAATAGATTTTATGTATATAGCAAAACTAAACCAAAGCAACAGTTACCACTAAAATTACAAGCAGGGTCCAGAAGGCGAAACCTAAAAGCCCTATAAATAATTTTTCAATACCTAAAAATAATTACGCTTATCCTATAAACAACATTATAAGCCGTGGGGTAATATTAAATCACTTACCCCGGCTAAAAGTTCTAAAAATGTAAAGCCCCCGCTAAATTAAATAAAAAATGGGGGCCTTTGTAAGACCGTAAATTTGAAATTATTTCTTGACAACAACCAGAGTTTAAAATCAGTCCCAGTACACAAATTCGCCAAAGGTTTTTTAAACAACCATCATTATATAATCTTAAGCGTTTGGACCCTATAAATCTTTGAGTTATTTTTAGTCGTAAAAACTCTAGACAGTATAATTTTGTTCAAATGACAATTTTTAAGGAATTAAAAAATATGTCAATTTTTCGTGCAAAAATTAAAAAAACAAAATTTTTTAGGGCGTTTCAAATTTTTCCTTTTTTAGTTTTATTAAATGTTTTTACAAATTTGAACAGAGGTCAGAAGTTAAATATTTTGTTTAGGTTTTTTTACGACTGTTGAAACATTTAAGTGCGTAAATGTTTGATTTTGTAAAAATCTGTAAAGTGAAAGTTTTAATGATTTGAATATTTATTGTCCTCTTATCAATTTCGTTTATTAGATTTTCCTTAACAGGTCAGACCGTCCTTGTTAGTCAAAGTTGTACTTTTTGCAATTAGTTGTAGTCAGAATATATTTTTTTTAAATGTGGAAAATATCTCAAAAATTTTTTAAGCAATCTTTGAATTAGTTTTGCTGGAAATAAGTAAGAAATGCAAATGATTTATTAATTTTTTAAACATGACCCACAAATACTTTAACATACAAAATTACGACATAGGTCTACATAAATCAAAAAATGGCTAAGTTTATTAAATTGCAAATGATTTGTCAAACTAAGTAATAGTAAATAGAGAGAGCTCAAACAAAAATTAAAAAAAAAATAGAAATTTATACGAGTTTCGAATATTTGATTAGAAAGTAGTTATAATTTTATGGAAAATTATTGTCATTTCGCATAGTTGAGAATTGAAAAAATTATGTTTATGCGCTATTAGTTGTTGCCAGTTGTTTGCAGTCTTAGATTTTAAAGAAATACAAAATCACTTTTAAAATTAGTTATTATCGAACTTATTAAATTTTTTTAACATTCAATTATTTATATATTCATATAATTTAGGATATTTCAAAAAATTAAAATAATTGACGGAATATAGCGTACAGTTAAAAATGGTTTAGGATAAAGGATTTTGCTTCAAATTGCAGTCAAGAAATCACGTTCGGGTTGAAAATCTGACAGCTAAATTATTGTTGCATTGAAAATATTGAGGCAAAACAGCTCTAATTTTTATCAATTAGTGCCGCCAGACACAACATCTGCGCATTAAACAAATTAATCCCATCTTCACATCCACACCCCACGCTTCGCTTAGTTTAAACGCATGATATCATAATAAAGTAAATTTTTTGCCTTAAAACTATAAATTATAAAAACAAAGGTCAATAAATTTTTGAGAGTTATGAGCTAACTACAAAGACCAAGCGTGTCATCTTAATGATCTTAAAATTTGTTCACCATTTTTTTAATCAAACTTTGTAAGTCAGCTATAAACATTAAAAAATTTTGAAAAAAAATGCTAAAAAGACAAATAAGATTCAAAAAAATATATATTTTTATCATAGAATAACAACAGCTAAACTGTAAAATTCAAACTTTAAATATTTTCATTAAAAACCGATAATATATCGTGTCCTATTTAGCTCGGGATGCCAAATTTTGTGCATTATCTAAATGTTGATGTAAGAGCCTGATAATTTTATTTCTTATTATTTCAGATAAAATATTTATGTTACAAGTGATTTTAATATAAGAAAAAAATTTTTGAATTTTTCTTTAGGGTATTCTCGATGTCGAATAATCTGTCAATTTAATCAAAAATGGCCATTTTTTAAATATGGTTGAAGCAAAATAGCTAAACGAAAAACTTCGAAACAGGGAAAATGAGATAAGGCCATCATGGGGATTATTATTTCATTGTCAAAACATTCTTTTTGACATTTTGCCATCCTTTGTTATATACAATTAAGTAGGGATGTGGTTTTAATATGCGTAAGATTCTTTTTATTTTGGGTGGTATGGATTGACCAATAGGAAGATATATATAAGGCTAAGTGACCACCAGAATTGGTTTTTGCGTAAGCTGCTTATTTTTTATAATTTCTTTCCCTTCGATTTGATTATCTATTCATTAGGGTAGTTAATAACACAAACACAAGGACTACTCGATGAATTTTTACTAGACAATGATTTAATGTTCTCTTCATTAAAATATTCGACAATGGAAGGATTTGTTTTGTTATTAATAAAATCGTCGTTTGCATTGTGGTTTGCATTGTTATTGATCTAATATTATAAACGTAGAATAAAATGTCATAAAATAAATCAGCTGCGTTAAATAAAAGTATATCTAATTGACACATCTACAGGCAATTTTTTATAAATTAAAATATGTAACAATTTTAAAATAAACGTTGTAGCATAGGAAGGTGAATAAACTTTTGTAGTTGCCATAGCTGCATCATTCGAAGAATTGGAGGCCTTTCGAAGGTCAGCTGGTCTTTGATGGATCATTACAAAAGTTTGTTCATTGTCGACAGATGGAAGAAATGAAGAAAGTCTGAAAAATGACGATTCGCCGGCGCTTGAACATTTGTTCAAAGTTGAATTTGTCTTTAGCAAAGATGGTTCGTTTTTTTCCCCTATTTTAATCAAATAATTTAAAAAAACGCCGAGCAAAATGTCAAATACTAGTTCATATAATCTTTTAATATTCAATTAATAGCCTATATTAAACAATTACTGACAAATGATATAAACCTTTTTATGTTCTAAATATCAACAATTTTTTGAGTTACGAGTTAAGAGATCAAACCTGCCATCTTAGGGAATATCAAATTCGTTTACCATTTTTCCTAATCAAACTTAGTTAGTCGTCTATAAACATTAAAAATTTTAAAAAAAAGGTCAAAAAACCATAAAAGATTTAAAAACAAAAATAAATTGAAATTTTATTTTGGCATATTCACAATATTTAAACTGTTAAATTCAAACTTCAAATATTATTTTCATTAAAAATCGATAATATATCGTGTCGCATTTAAGTTTGGACGCAAAATATTTTGTATTATCTAAATGCCGATGTAAGAGCTTGATATATTAATAAAATTTATTTTTCATTTGTGATTAAAAATATAAGTTACAAGGGATTTTTATATGTAAAAAAGATTTCAAAATTATTTCTTTTTAGGGTATATTTAGATCTGTCAATTTAGTCAAAAAAGGCCAATAAACGGATCTAGGCAGCCAAAGACTGAAGAAACTATGCAAAACGAATAATATATATGAGATAAGGTTATCATGGGGATGCATTCTTTTATGTTTTCATAAAATTCACGTTTCTGACATTAATATTTGTTGACCTGTGATATATATTCTTTTAAGCAGGGGCGTATAATGTTAAATTGATGATAGCAAATAAGCTTGAAATGGTGTGTAGCTATACACTCTCAATGCGCTTGTACCACTGCGACTCGCGTAACAAAATATGACAGACTTCAAATAAACCTGTGTAATCATGGCCTATTACGTATACGACAAACCAGCAAAACTCTATCCACAGGTCTACAAATTAAAACGATTAAAACTAAGCGAGATTTATACAACTACTGGGCTGTATTTTCACCATATCAGCGTTTCAGAAATTTTTCACTCCTGTAGACATGGAAATTTTTTTTATATAAAAACAAAAAATAACACTTTTGTGTCCGAAATCAAACCACTCAATAAAATGTTAGTAAAATATACAAGTTGGCTAATTACTTTTAAATCAAAAAAATATTCGTTATTTTCAATAGGTAAAAACAATGTTTATTTGTAGCTTGGACGCACTTTTAACGGTGAACTATTTCATTTGATACCAAAATGGAAATAGGCTACATTTTTTTACTTAATTAGAAAGCTCGGTTTTAATTTTGTTTATATGTACGATTTTTTTATTAAAATATATTTAAAGGTTCTAACACAACTTTTTTCATTTTATAACATATTCCGATATGTACAGGAAATATATTTGCAAAAAGAGGGTCAAAAGATCTATGTTAAGGCGTAAAAGTAAAATAATTACGCTTGTTTGAAGCCAATCAGGCCTAGATTTAGTTTAATTAAAATGTAATTTAAAATTTTCAATTTTGCAAATAATTAAAATCTAAATGAATAAAAAATTGTGTTTTATTAAACACAAAGATTTTAATATCTTAATAATAATTATCAACTTTCAATATATTTTAGTTTTAAAGTAGTGAGGTCAAAAAGTGCCACTTTTGGCATTTTTAATAAATATTTATGACAATTGAAGGAAAAAATTAATGAAAAACGTATAAAGGAATGAAAAATAGTACACAATGTAGGATGTTTTTAATATGAAATTTTCAAAGGCCCGAAATAATAAAAAAAACCCTAAAAATTAAAAAAAAGCATGTTTCCCCTAAATGAACAAGTAATTGGTCATAACCTATAGGGTTTTCATTTTTCACACCAAAAGATAATAATGATTTACGTTTACTTAAATGAATTTAAAATTCGTCTCGACTTTTTAAGAGTCCCGTATTAGATTGTACGCTAAGGTACTTAGGTGTGTAATTTGGGAAGTTGAACTTATTTATTGGTACTTCATTAATGGCACAAATATTAAAGGCGGGTAAATTTAAATATTTACTAAGGCCTAACACATTTTTAATGTTTAAATTTTAATAAGGCAATAATGAGGATTAATAAGTGCAAAATTAATGTATTAGGTATTGTAGTAATTAGAGATCAAAAACGAGATCCAAAAGCTATCCCAACGGGCCCAGGCCGATAGAACGGGCCATAAATTAGAGAAAATAATGTTATATCGTAATTTGCCTTATTTTTTTTAAACCCAAATCTTAATTATAAATTTATTATCACATGAAGAGAGGAGGTACTCTACACTGTTTTTATTAAAAATAAAGCAAATAAATTTAAGTTTGTTATTTTTTTATTTAAGGCCAAAAAAATCAAATTTTTAACACAGGTCAACAAATATTTGAGAATTGTGAGTCAACTACAGAGATCAAACCTGCCATCTTAGGGATTTTTAAATTCGACCGTTTTTCTAATTAAACTTAAGAAGTCAGCTAAAACCATTGAATTAAAAAAAAAATAAAAATAAATATTCATAAACAAAAACAAAATGAACTTAATTTTTTTGCATATTAATAACAGCTTTGTCAAATTTAAACTTCAAATAATATTTTTATTAAAAGGCGATAACACAGGTCAACAAATATTTATGTCAGAAACGTGAATTTTATGAAAACATAAAAGAATGCATCCCCATGATGGCCTATATCATACATGTTTTTTGTTTTTCTTAGTTTCTTCCGTCTTTGGCTCCTTAGAATCCGTCTATAACGAATTTTTGACCAAATTGACAGATCTAAATATACCCTAAAAAAATTAAAAATTTTTTTTTTTATATTAAAATCTCTTGTAACTTATATTTTTAATCACAAATGATGGAATTTTTTTTTTATTAATATATCAAGTTCTTACATCGGCATTTAGATAATACAAAATATTTCGCGTCCAAACTTAAATACGCGATTATGGGTTTTTAATGAAAATGCTATTTAAAATTTAATAGTTTAACTATTGTGAATATGCAAAAATAAAATTTCAATTTATTTTTGAATCTTTTTTGATTTTTAACCTTTTTTTCTAAAAATTTTCAATGTTTATAACTGACTAACTAATTTTGAGTAGGAAAAACGGTACACGGATTTTATATTTCCTAAGATGGAAGGTTCGATCTCTGTAGTTAACTCAACTCTTAAAAAATTGTTGACCTGTTATATCGTATCGTATTTTGGACGGAAAATATTCTGTATTATCTAAATGCTGATGTAAAAGCTTTAAAAAATTTATTTTCTAATTATTTAATATGATAAATATAAGTTAGGAGGGATTTATATAAAAAGAAGATTTTTAAATTTTTTATTTTTAAGATATTTTCGAGATCGCAAAATCTGTCAATTTAGTCAAAAAAGGCCTTTTTTCGATATGGACGGATCTTAGTAGCCGAATGCGGAAGGGACTACGGAAGAGACTACGAAAAACGGAAAATATATATGAGATAAGACCTTTATGGGGATGTATGCTTTTACGTTTTTATAAAAATATTTTTTCTGACATTGATAATCGTTGACCTGTGTAATTCAGCAAACAACACCAACATAAAAAGGCAAAGCAGATAAGTTTTGTTTTAAGGGCAAATAAACCGATTTTATTCAAATCCGTTAATCTTATTCCTAATACATCGCAATGGTCAATTTTGTTAACAGCAAACTTATAAAAATATGTTGAGGATTAGTTTCACAATAAATTAATAATATCGTACGAAATATTATTGGCAGATTTTCAAACATTATACACCTTTTTTAGGCAGGCGAGATATTTTACCATCGAAAATTTAAAAATAAATTATTTGGCTTAATTGATATATGAGCACATCCCCATGATGGCCTTATCTCTTATATGTTTCCGTTTTCGTAATTTCTTCCGCCTTTGGCTCCTTAGATCCGTCTATATCGAACAAATGGTCTTTAAAACTAAATTGGCAGATTCGCGATTTCGAGAATAACCTAAAAAGAAAAAATGTTAGAATCTTAAATTCATATAAAAATCGTAACTTATATTGATCATCTCAAATAATGAGTAAAATTATTTAGTATATCAAGCTCTATCAGCATTTATGTAGAAGATATTTCGCATCTAAACTTAAATAGGACACGATGTATTATTTGAAGTTTAAATAAGTTTAGCTGTTGTAAATATGCAAAAAAATTTCAATTCATTTTTGTTTTTAATTTTTTTTTATTTTCAACTAAAATTTTCAATATTTATAGCTAGCTGGCTTACTAATGTTAATTGGAAAAAACGGTAAACGGATTTCAAAATCTCTAGGTAGGTTTGATCTCTATCAAAACTTTTAAAATATGTTGACCTGAAAAATTTTGTTTGTAATAAGGACTCAAAATATTTGTTGGATTCTATCACAGCTAAGCCGAGTTATAAGACCTTACTTAGAAGTACATTTTTACAACTTTTACATAAGATTTAATTGACGATAAAAAACGGAACCTAGATTTGAAATCAGCATATTAATATGCCCTAAAAACATATTTGTTATTTGCCCGTGCCCTACAAAATTTATACCATAACTCCCAGTTCGCAGGTTAGCATCTACTATTTTTACTCCAGTGCCGGCGGATGAGTTATTAATACCGGTCGAATGAGTAACAAATGCTTTCATATTGTCACTAAGGTGATGGTCACAATTGTCTCGTTCTAAAATTTGAGATAGATTATGTTTTGAGAGGCTCGTGGTTGAATGAGAAAGAGGAGGCTTGGGAATAGGTTGACCGAGACCGGGGCGAAGCACGTAAGAAGGTAGTAGAAGATTGTTATCACGGGTAAATTGGTAACCGCGTTTAAAAAACCTGTCGTTTGATTACATTTAAATAATTTAAAAAGTCACAATTAATATTGACTTAGAAAAATAATTAATCGAAATTAAAAGGGTGGACACACTCGATCTAAAGATCAAGAGAAATTTCCTGCTCCGTAGATATGCAAAATTATAACCTAGAAATGTGTTTGTCTTTATTGTTTGAAGCAGAGGCAGTTGTAATGTTGAAAAGATCGTCGGTGGTGTAATATTGCGAATTGGTGTCAATACCCTTATGGTATTTGTGCTTTTCAGTTAACTTACTCCCGGCTGATTCAATGGATTTTTGTTGTCTTTTAGTGACCCTTGTAAAATGGAAGATAAAGTTAAAAGCTATTTAAAGTTAAAGTTTTGATAAATTGATATAACTATACACTAGTACATTCAGCTTTCATATCGCTATATAACACAGGTCAACAAATATCAATGTCAGAAACCTGAATTTTATAGAAACATAAAAGAATGCATCCCCATGATGGCCTAATCTCATATATATTTTTTGTTTTTATTGATTGCTTTGGCTCCTTAGATCCGTCTATAACGAAAAATGGCCTTTTTGACCAAATTGACAGATCTAAATATACCATAAAAATAAAAAGCTTTAAATTCTTTTTTGCATATAAAAATTCCTTGTAACTTACTTTTATAATCACAAATAATGAGAAATAAATTTTATTAACAAATATGAATGTCAGAAGCGTGAATTTTATGAAAACATAAAAGAATGCATCCACTTGATGGCCTTATCTCATATATATTTTTCGTTTTTCTTAGTTTCTTCCGTCTTTGGCTCCTTAGATCCGTCTATAACAAAAAATGACCTTTTTTGACCTTAAAAACCTTTTTTGCATATAAAAATCCCTTGTAACTTATATTTTTATTCACAAATAATAAAAAATAAATTTTATTAATATATCAAGCTCTTACATCGGCATTTAGATAATACAAAATATTTCGCGTCCAAACTTAAATACGACACGATATATTATCGGTTTTTAATGAAAATATTATTTGAAGTTTGACTTTAACAGTTTACCTATTGTGAATATGCAAAAATAAAATTTCAATTTATTTTTGTTTTTGAATCTTTTTTGGTTTTTTGACCTTTTTTTCTAAAATTTTCAATGTTTATAACTGACTAACTAAGTTTGATTAGGAAAAACGGTAAACGGATTTGATATTCCCCAAGATGGCAGGTTTGATCTCTGTAGTTAACTCATAACTCTCAAAAAAATGTTGACCTGTGTATATTAAGCTCTTACATCGGCATTTAGATAATACAAATTATTTCGCGTCTAAACTAAAATACGACACGATATATTATCGGTTTTTAATGAAAATATTATTTGAAGTTTGAATTTAATAGTTTAACTATAGTGAATATGCAAAAATAAAATTTCAATTTATTTTTGTTTTTGAATCTTTTTTGTTTTTTTTTGACCTTTTTCACTAAAATCTTCATGTACCTGACTAACTAAGTTTGATTAGGAAAAAGGGTAAACGGATTTGATATTCCCTAAGATGGCAAGTTTAATCTCCGTGGTTAACTCATAACCCTCAAAAAATTGTTAACCTGTGTAATTCAATAAATGGGGATCATAATTAGAGCAAAAATAATATTATTGTATGTCCCTTTTCACTTTTTTCCGTTATTTTATATAATTTCAAGTCAGCCTTTTACGTATATTTATTAATGATAACTTATATTAGTTTATAATTAAAAAGCATGTATTTTATATCAAAATAATAGCTTTAAAACTCTAGAAGTTATAGAGGTTCAAAATTGGGCTCCGAATGGACCCCACTGTAGCATTCCTCACCCTATCATTCGCGGGTTAAAATGCCTAATGTCTTTATTAACAGTATATTGTAAATGGAACTAGAATTATTTGTTGGTTAAATATATATTATGCCTTGTTTTAAATACCATTTCAAAAACATATTTGGTATTTGTGAAAATTAGTAAAAATTACGAATGTCTTTAAACTTTAATAGTTGGGGATAATATAGGTTTCTGTAATCATTATTATTGGAGCTTCAGACCGGTATAATCATTTGAAGTTGTTAAACCCTAAAACTGATTTGTTTTTGTATTTATAATATCAAATAACCAAATCACTCGGTATCCTAAAATACATTACTTTTGACGTTTATTTTAATTGTCTATATGCATAAAAAGTACACATATGTTAAACTTTATTATTTTAAATAGACCACAAATATTTACCTTTTTTATCAGATTTTACGTTTTCGGGGCTTTTTTTAAGCGAAAATTAATAAATCAAAGAGAAAATAAACTTCTACAAACTTTTTACCCGTAATTTTCTACTTTCAAAAGTTTTACAAAAAATTTAACAATTTTTTTGAATTTTGACAAGAATGAATATTGAGAATTATGTATAATATCTAATATTGTTCATTCAAAAGGTGAGTAAAAGTTAACACAAATTTGCGCATGCCAATTTTATGTTTCTATTTTTTACACCCTAAAATTTTAAAAAATTTTGCAAACTTGTTTTTATTTAGTAAAAAGCCATGAGTGGGTTTAAAGTTTGGGGGAAATTTATGTTATAAAGCGATGATTTATGTATAAAATACATTTTTAAATTTTAAAATTGGATTGGCATTTTGCCAGAAAGTCGACTTTGAAGGTAAGATAAATTACTAAAAATTACCATTTTTTTGCTATTAAGGTCACTTTCTCTCTCTAATATTGGTCAAATTAATGAACTTATTATAGCCTAAAATAATTGCTCCTATGTCTAACTTCTTGTATACAATCAAATTTTGTACTTTGGAATATATTAATATAGTGCAAAAATTTATGTTTTTGAATTTTTAAAAAAGTCATAGGTCCCAGACGTTTAAGTTCATATTGTTAATGAATTCTAAAAGGATTAAATAAAAATTTTTTAAAAATACAAAAAAAACGATTTTTTAATTATACTAAATTGAATATACTGTAAAAAATTGTAAAAATTCATAATTATTTTTAATTAAATAGTAACATGCAAGATAGTTCTTATCGTCCTTTTCAAATAAAAAAATTAAGCCTTTGATAATACTATTTGACTTATAACCTCCTCCCAAAGTGGCATCAAATGTAAAATTTCGCCTCTCGTTTTATTCTTCTTTTGCGCCGCCCCTACCGTCATCACTTCCGGTCAAAAAAATTCCAAATTATGAGATACCCTTGGATACTACTTCCATGCAAAATTTCATCCAAATCTGAGGGGCTTACTTTCCCGGACTTGTTAGATTGAGAATTGACCATATTTATATAAAATAAGACCACCGTGAAGATTATTTTTCCCCAGTGTCTTTTTTCTTTTTTCACTCATCGATTTTTGCTGACTTTTGTAATACTTAAAATATAGAGAAATATAAGATTTAAAACTTCAGCCCGATTCGACCCGTGTACCTTTTTTTATTTCACGCCCCGTCCGGCCCAATAATTTCGGCTTGGCCCGGCTCAATCCGTTTTTCAGGCGGGTCGGCACCGGGCCGACTCGGTTCCCGATTTTATCAAATTTAAATTTAAAGGGTTATGCCCCATGCTTTTCATCTACTTTGCCCATTATTTTTTGTTGGACAATGTAATGGTTTTGATAAAACGAATAAAACATTCTAAATTTTATAGAACTGATTAATAAAAAAAAACGTTTAGTAAAGGAGTTTTTTTCAGACCTTTTTCCGTTTAAGTGGACGGCTTATCTGTTAGGGCTTTGCCACTTTTAACTCAACAGCAGGCCCCGCAGAGTTAAATGAGATTACACACGCATAGGGGATTTAGGTTTGTAGGCCTGGGCTCTCAGAAAAATTTGGGATTTGTTGGTGGTCAATCATCCAACTACTAATCAAGCAACGCTGAATAACTTAGTGAAGTACATGTGCTCAAGTTCGCCCAACCTTATATAGGACTGATTAATTAAAATCATTACTCAGATGCAGCTTTGAGGTTTAGCGCTAAAACTTGATCTATCCCAAATTCCGAGCCAGTTGAGTCAGACCTCATTAGATTTGTAGCATTAAATGACATTGCAGCTCCCATTTCTGTTAAGTCGTCGTTTATATCTGGGTTGGAGCTATCACCACCCTCGCCGACATTATGGTGAAATTTGAGATCATCGGGTTGAAGTGAGAACCGGTTTTTACTTTTTTTAGCCAGACGCTTCGCAGATTTTTTATTAGAGTAAGGAGAACAGTGAGTTGTTAGAAATTTTACGCCTGCAGTCTTTGTGGTAACATGACGGCCATTTAGAGTCTCCTCCGAAAAAATAGCTGGAGAAGCTGGTTGCGTAGAAGCTAATAACCGAAATGCGGTTTTCGGCAAAACAGCGGGGCTAGTCATGTTGCTAATCAAAGGTGACAAACGGTTTACATTTGTGATTTGGTTTTGGTGATTACTTTCTGAAGTATGTTGATTGAGATAAGGGACGGAAACGAGGTTTATATCAAAATTTTCGTGGTCATTGCATCTTCGATGTTTGTCGTAGCTTTCACACATAGTTACAGCTAAATCGTCAAGGGTAAGGGGCGGCGCCACACACAATGTTATAGGTCTTTGGGAGACTGGAGTTGTGGTAGTGGTATGGCCATGTTTACGAAGAAAAAGAAGACGATTCAGTAGGTTAAAATGACCGGCAGGGCCAGTTGGTTGGTCTGTCCTTCGTCGGTGATCGCGAGGTCGGAGGGGTTGGCTGAATGGCGGCGCAAAAAATGACATGGCCGAAAAATAAGGCGGAAACACAGAACTTGGCGCACTGGCAACAGAGGTTGTCGTACTAGAAGGTCCGGCATTTATGTATGGCAAAGAAGTCTGAGTGGTAAATGTAGATCGGTTGTTTGGGGAGAAGGTTGAACTGGCTAGGATAGTTAAAGATGGGCTAGTACGGTTATGGCAATTATAATTATGTGGGTGACTATGCATCGAAACATCAGATATTGAGTCGTGACGGTAATGACTGTTATTATTATTATAGCGGTGATGACTCCCCGTGAACCCCCTTGTAAGGATGTGATTGATACTTAAGTTATTGCACAATTTTGCAGATCGACGAGATTTATCAATCTGATAAAAGATAATAGTATTACACAGGTCAACAAATATCAATGTCACTTGTGAAAACCTAAAACATTGCATCCCCATGATAGCCTTAATTCATATATACTTTCCGTTTCTTAGTTTCTTCCGCCTTCGGTTACTTAGATCCATCCATAACATATAATGGCCTTTCCTGACCACATTGAGAGATCTTGATATACCCTAAAAAATTAAAAATCTTTTTTCATATAAAAATCCCTTGTTACTGCAATTTATCATCTCAAATAATGAGAAAACTTTTATTTATATATCAAGCTCATACAGCATTTAGATAATTTAAAATACTTCGCGTTCAAACTTAAATAGGACAGGATATATTATCGATTTTTAATAAAAATATTATTTGAAGTTTGAATTTAACAGTTTAGCTGTTGTGAATATGCAAAAAAAATCTCCTTTTAATTTTTATTTTGAATATTTTTGTTGACCTTTTTTTCTAAAATTTTCAAATAGCTTACTAAGTTTGATTACAAAAAACGGTAAACGGATTAAAAAAATACCTAAGATGGCAGGTTTGATCTCTGAAGTTAACTTATAAAACCTGTGAAATCAAATCATTATGGCAAAAATTGACAAAATATTTCACAAAGTTAAGTTTTACCTAATAATAGTATGATATGGTAAAAAAAGCGCTGTTCGAGTCTTCAAAAATAGTGATTTTTTTTTTAATGTAGAAAATGTTCTAAATTTTTAATTTACGTTTTAAATATTACCCATTTAGTTTTAACAAAAACTAACGAAGTACCTCCGAAATAAAAAAAAATAAGTAATATTTATAATACAATTTCTCGTAAATTGGTTTGGCCATCTAAAAAATTAAATTATTTCGGACATATTACACCACATATACGGCCAAAATGATCCAAAAAATTATATATATTTTGCAAAACAATTTTTATAAGTATTGCACAATATAAAATGAAAACTGGATGTGTTCAAAAAGGTGCAAACAGATTTTTAATAAGACGTATAGGTATTATCCCGACCAATTGCGTAAAAATGAAAAAGTTCCAAGACAGTAAAAAATTTAAATTTTAGACTAATTTTGCAGTGTGAATTAACACAAAATGTAACTGTCCTTCTGAAATGTTTAGAGGATGCGAAAATCGATACAACAAAATGAAGGCAATGCATGTTATAATTGTCATAGAAACACCTTAAGATTATATCGGCTCGGATAGCTTAGTAGCAAACATCCTTGTCTTACAAGCAGGAGGATTGGGTTTGAACCCGTGCATAGGCCCTTTTTTTTTGAAAATATAATATATGAGCGACAACTTTAAAGCTAACGAGTGGCCTGCTGCAGTACACCCTAAACAAAACCTAAAGTGAGAGCCTAGGCTAAAATCCTAGGTCGCCGACGTGCGAAAAAATCTATTATTAAACCCGTCACCAATATTTCGCTTTGCTCGGGTTAAGAGAGTCAAGGCCCTAAACATAGCACCTCTTTATGGGAGAAGGTATGAGGGAAACCTCAAAACGCATTGTTTTTTTTAATCTATAATAAAAATATGTGAGAGGGTTTTTTATTACATTATGATGCCGCACCACTCGCATGCAAGCGAGAAGATATTTATATGATTTGACATTTATCAACACAGGTCAACAAATTTTTGAGAGTTATTAGTTAACTACAGAAATCAAACCTGCCATCTTAGGGATTTTCCGTTTACCGTTTTTTCTAATCAAACTTAGTTAGTCAGCCATAAACATTGAAATTTTTAGAAAAATGTCAAAAAAAACAAAAAAGATTCAAAAACAAAAATTAATAATTTTTTTTTGTTCACAACAGCTAAACTGTTAAATTCCAAATAATTTTTTTTTAAAAACCGATATTATATAGTGTCGTATTTAAGTTTGGACGCAAAATATTTTGTATTATTTATGATATACTAATAAAATTTATTTCTCATAATTTGTGATTATAAATATAAGTTAAAAGGGTTATAAAAAAAGATTTTTAAAATTTTTTTAGGGTATATTAAGATTTGTCAATTTGGTCAATAAAGGCCATATTTCGATATGGAAGGATGTATAGAGCAAAAGGCGGAAGAAACTAAGAAAAACGGTAATTATATTTGAGATAACGCTATCAAGAAGATACATACTTTTCTGTTTTTTAAACTTATTTTTTGTGACATTAATATTTGTTGACCAGAGTTATAGAAGCCCGAATAGTTAAAAGAAAATTAAAAAAAAATCGAAACATTGATAAATAGGATAGCTGTAATAAAAAAATTTATCCCACGTTTTAAAATGGCACAATGATACAGCTTTGATTATGTTATTTATTGACAAATGACTATATAAATTAGCGTTTACACGGACCTTGATTTTAGGTCCGATCCGATCAAAATATATTTTTGAAATAATTACATGTAAATTATTAAAAATTATACTAAACATTATTCACTGAATAATTTCCAGTTTTAAAAAATTTCTTTTGCCGGTATTGCAGGGCAAATGTATTTTTTACGGGTATTTAAGTTTTTTTTTGGACATCTCAGCAAATTCAATGATTACACTGGACAACAAAAAAAAACAACATAAACGATTTTTCGAGGGTTTTGTAGAGAATTTTCTTGCGATAACGACCCCGGGTTTAGTTTTTTTTCCAATGCCTCCAATTTTTTTTAAACCGCGTCCAAAGTTCGGAAAAAAATTCACAAAATTTCTTAAACTATTAATTTTTCAAAAAATCTATTGGCATATTCAAATTCCTAATAAAAAACATATCTAAAAAAGGTTATTACCTAAAATTATTAGCAATTTGCTTTTATGTTATTTAGGATCAAAAAACGGATTTTATGACGAAAACCACTAATTTTATAAAAATGAAAAAATAAAAAAAAAATTAAATATTATAAAAAAATTAAAACGCCTTACGTTAATAATGAATGATTCCGTTATCTAAATATATTTTTAAACTTTTGTTATTACCCATAGGTTTTATGATATAGAAGCCCAAAATACCCCAAAAATTGAAAAATCTCGACTTTGACACCGAATAACTAAAAATCTGAGGCATTGGCTAAAATTCTGATTTCATATTCGTGATCAGCGCCAAAAACTTGACCAAAAACCATAGTTGCCATAATTGATGCTTAGGGTCGTCCAAATTTTGTTGTCCAGTGTTATAATTCAATTGGGTGATTAAAAGGGTTACAGAACCGAAGCCGGGAAGGGGGGAGACCTAGCGCAAATCCCCTGGCGGGCTTTTCATTTTTACTAATGCTTGGCGCGACCCTCTTTGCCCAAAGATGATTGGGCTTTTCCAGGTAAGTCGCCTAATCCATTTAAAAATGGCTGGGCCTTAAAAGCTAATTTTACTCATACACTAAATTTAACAAAAGTTGAAAGTTAAGAGCCATTTTTCATAATTGCATTTTAGCCATTAATAAGGAAATAAATAGACGATTGTATCATCACATAAAGAAAGTTGATATTTAGGAGTATTTTATGAAAAATTAATTGCTTGGAATAAGAGTAAAAACCGCGTCGTGATATTTCGTCCGACCCGCCCAATAAATTTTTATAGTTTCGGCCCGGCCCAAAATTTGCTTATTTAATTAAAAGCCCGGCCCAAATTTGAGAATAAGGCTTTAAACTTATTTGTGAAAAGCTAATTTTTAACATTCAATATGTTTTTGCGCACTTAGTGAAACAATTTTTTTTTTAATTTCCCGAAAAACGAATTTGGAGGGTTAAATGATTAATTTTTAAATTTGTCTTCGCAACCTACATGTTTTGGTATTGCAAGAAATGTTGCTTTCTTTAACAGGTGGCTATTACGGGCGATTTTAGGGTAATTTTTATAAAAATTGTTGGGCATTTTGTTTTTGCATTTAAAAATATATCTAGGTTGACTTAAATTAAGCACTGCCTAATCCAGCCTATATTACATTTTGAAAGTGTATTTACATAATTTTTTATCATAGCACAGCTCGACAAATATCAATGTCAAAAATATGATATTGAAATGATTCCCATGATGGCCTTATTTTATATTATTTCTGTCGATTTCTTAGGTTTATATCGAAAAATGGCCTTTTTTGACCAAATTGACAAATTTTGCGACGTCAAGACCCTAAAGAAAAAAAATTAGAAATTTTTTTTTCATATTAAAATAACTTGTAACTTATACATTTTATCTCAAATAATGAGTAATAATATTTTTAGGTACATTAAGCTCTTACATCAACATTTAGATTACACAATATAAAAAAACGTTGTTAAAACAGATTTAAAATGTTATTATAGTAGCCTGAAGGTATGTACTATTAAAATTAATTTTTAAAATTATTAATAAAATTCAGAGTGTAAATACCCTTCAGTGTGATAAAAAATTTATCTTTAGTTCTTGTTAGTGTTCTCAACGGGCCGTATTTTAAAAGCCGGCCCACCTGAACATTTTTTTACGTGTGGCCCGGCCCGAAATAAATATTTTTATTTGACCCGATGCTTTTTCATAGGTCCGACCCGGCCCGAATTTATAAATATCGGCCCGTAATATTTTTGTGAATATTACTGACAAATAAACCTCAAATATAGCATTAATGGAATTAGTAATCATTTAGAAAAATTATATAATCCAGTTTTTCCTGGCCTAAACGGGTTCTTCTTTTGGTAAATATTTGACCGGCTGTCAAAAAGGTACATTCTGCAGTGCAGGAACTCGCAGGAATGGCAAAGATTTTGGTTGCATAAATATTTAACTTAGGTAGAAGTTTTTTAATTCCCACCAAGCTTGCAGTTTATTATTTCTGGGTGGTGTTTGTAAATTCGGGCCGGGGCTTAAAGGAAAACCCAAATTAGGCCGGGCCGTGCCTAATTAAAAAATAGAGCGGGCGGGACCAGAATATTACGGGCCGGTTTTTCTAGTTTGGATCCCACAGTAGAACAAGGTTAACAAACAATCCTTATCATATATGTCCCTAATCTAAATCTATTTTAAAAATCTTCGCTATAGCCGGAAGTTAACTTAACCTAACCATATATATACCCTTCCCTAATCGTAACTAAACCCTAATTTAATATTACCTAACTCAACATTAACTTAGCTTAAACTCATTTTAAACTTAGCTCACCCTCTACCTAAAATACATTGCTTATGTTAAATCTCCATCTGTGTTAGAGAAAAAAGTCTAACATTATTTTCGACTTCAAGTCGAGATGCCTTTGTTCATGCCTATATATTTATTCGCTTTATCGTTTCTTCCTATTTAACCCTCCACTCTTCAAATAAAAATTTATTATCACACAAAGAAGGGTTTTTTACACTCTATTGATAATTTAAAAAAATATCGTAATATAAAATTTTCGGGTACCATTTGTGAATTTGGGCCAGGCCGGGCCTAAAATAAAAAATTGAATTCCGGGCCGGGCTGGGACTATTAAAAAGTAGGGCGGATCGGGCCGAAATATCACGGCCTGGTTTGAAACTCTTCTTGTAATATAAAATTTTCGAGCCGTATTTGTAATTGTAAATTCGGGTCGAGCCTAAAATAAAAAATCGATTTCTGGGCCGGGCCTACCTAAATTAAAAGGGTGTCAGGCGGGCCGGGCTGGAATACACGGCTTCTTTAAAATTTAGTAGCAAGTCAAAGTAGCTTATAAGTAAAAATAGAACGTCTTATTTTTTCAAAGGTTGAAAGGTAGAACTTGGCATGACCGAAATTTACCAACCTCTCACGCGCCTTAGATCGGAATTCTACGACTAAGTCAGTCCGGGTTAATTTTTTTAAAAATAAGCTTAATTTCATATAATATCAATATTTGATGCCTTTTTGATTCAATTATAAAAAATTTGTATAAATTAAGAATTTACCATTGCACAAGTCAATAAAGTTTAAGCTTGAATATTAAATATTATTTTTACTAAATATAAATAAAATAGACAATATGATATTTTAAATTTTATATCAAATTTAACTTAAAAAAATTAACAGTCAATTATGTTAACTTTTTTCGAAGTCACAAAAGTGTCATTTTCTCGCATTTTTATATATATTTTGATTTTTAGATGAAAGAAAATTTGTACGAATGGAATAAAGTCTTGGTAGTAGTATAAATCAACCTAAGTTACCTGAGGTTAATTTTGTTAACTTGTCTAATTGGTAAGTTCAAGAGATATTTGTCGATATGCGTCCTCGCTAGACCTAGGCCATTACCTATTTTTTCAATTGTCTAAACAAAGTTTATTGCCAATAATTGCTATGTGACGCCCAAATATTTCAAATTATTACGGTGTTTAGATCTAATTTTTCCAGTACAAGTTGTAATTAAGAATATAAAAAAATACAAGTAACGGCAGGGGCATTGTTGATGAGAATCTTTTGTAAACACTTATATTATTTTATAAATTTAATTACAATGATATATTTATAAATCATGATGACTCTTCACAATAAATCCCCTCGGTACCTACGACCGGTCAACCCATTCCTGAAATATTCACCACCTAGAAGCTGAGTTAATTCCTTAAATTAAAAACAACATACCGCGAGACCATAAGCTTCAAGAATATCAAGCTTGCATATGGGGCATGATCTTTGAAGGAGGAGCCATGTGTCAACACATACTTTGTGAAAATAATGTCTAAACAAAAATTATAATTACTAATAATAAAATTTTATATATTGTTTATATTTATAATAAAAACTAATATATCTAAGCTTATGCTATACGTGGAATGGTCTTACATATGCTAGATCAATTAAAAAATAATTTTCAGACTAAGCCAAAAAATAATTACCCGCGATTAAATGGGTGAAAAAATTACGCCGTCATGCGTGGGTGGGGTATCCTAATTTTAAACTCTCATACCCAAAAAGTAAAGCTAAATACTTTTATTTACTATAAAGCATAAATCTTATTAAAAACAGGTATAAAAAGTTATTTTAGAAGTTGAATATCTTAAAAATAGGTTGAATATCTTGAGAATTATAAGGCGTAAATGAGTCTTTTTTTAAATTTTTAATTTTTTCTTTTTAATTACTTAATTAATGATTATAATTTAAATAAACGTCTTATAAGGTTGATTCATATAAAATGTTAGTTACTTTTTAGCACAAGTGTCTAAACTTCGGCATTAAATCCTTTTGTTTTGGCCGACAATTTAAAAAAAATTGTAATATTTAAAATATATATGGTCAATTCCACCTCAATCCAACAAGTCCAGGAGGGGTACCCCTTTTGATTTGGCTGAAATTTTGCATGAAGGTAGTATCAAAGGGTATCTCATAATCTAGAAATTTATTTTAACCGGAAGTGATTTTTGACGGACATAGGGGCAAAAGAAAAAAAAATTGCAAGGTGGATTTTCACATTTGATGCAACTTAGGGAGGTTGTAAGTCAAAAAGTATTATAGCTAGAGACCTAATTTTTTTTTATTTTGAAGAGGACAATAAGGGCTATCTTGCATGTGTTTATTATTTTAAATTTTTTTTTTAAATTTTTAAAATTATATGAAGAGTATTCAGTTTAAAATAACTAAAAAACCATTTTTTTAAATTTCTTGAAAAATTGCTAAAATATACTCTTTAATATTCTTTATAAATATTCGAACTCAAAAGTCTGGGGCCGACATAGCTTTTTTTTAAAAATTCAAAAAAATAATATTTTTTTTGATTTTCAGACAAAAATTTGCTCCCTGCACTATATTAAAATATTTAAAAGGGCCAAATTTAATTACAAATAAGATGTTAGACATAGGGGCAATTATGTTAGGCTATAACAGTTTTATTTATTTGATTCATACTATTGTCAATTTTGGAAAGAAAAAGGGAACTTCAGATTAAAAAAATTAGTAATTTTCAGTATTTTACTCCTATCTTCAAAGCCGACTTTCTGAGTCACTACCAAACCAATTTGAAAATTTAAAATTGCATTTTATACATAAAACATCACTATATAACATAAATTTCCCCCAACATTTTACAACGTACCCATAGCTTTTTATGAAATAAAAACAAAAGTTTGCCAAGTTTTTTGAAATTTTAAGGTGTAAAAAATAAAAACTTATATTTTATATGCTTATATTTGTTAACTACTAGTCCTTTTTAGTTTGATGAACAATATTAGAAGTTGTACATAATATTCAATATTTATCCTCGGCAAAATTCAAAAAATTTGTTAAATTTATTGTATTAAAAAAATTTTGGGAGGATATAGAATAAATAATAAGGTTAAAAAATTTGTAAAAATTTATTTTTCCCCCTTTTAATAGTTTTTAAAACAGCCTCATAAACGTTAAATCTGATAAAATAGAGTAAAATAGAACATATTTGGCCTATTTAGAATATTATGATTCAACAGATTTTCTTTTTTATGATTATCAACAAACTTTAAATAAACGTAAAAAGTCAATAATTTTATGAAACATAGTGATATAGTTTTTTGATATTATAATTACATAAAAGAAGTCAGTTTTAGGGTTAAACAACCTCAAATGATTATAATGGGCAGAATTAGCTTCAATGATGAATTTTAAGACTAAATATTAGACCCAATTTAATTTAAATAAAATATAGACATTCAGTCTTTTTTACTAATTTTTACAAATGCCAAATATGTTTTTGAAAGGCTATTTAGAACAAGACATACAATATGTATCTAACCGACCTAATTAAGGTTTAAAAACCAATAATTTTAGTTCCAATTACATCTTAGTTTTATAATATAGACGCATTAGACCTACTAATGAAAGAGGAAATATTACTGTTACTTGATTCTTTAGGCATATGGGTTTGGGCATTGACCTAAAGTTTTTTATAACTAAATGCGTTCCTAACGAATTTTAGCATAAGAATATGTTTTAATAAATATAACAAATTACAAATTTAATTAATATAATGGAATGATTACATAATCTCCTATTTTTGTAATTTACCTATCTCGTTCTTATAAGATTTTTTATACATAAGATATATACTATTTTTTTAACACTTAAACAGGCTAATTATGACTGATTATATAGGTTCTAAATATTATTAGTTAATTATGCAAAAATAATAAAAAAATAAGCTTGCACAGATGAATACAATTTGCGTTAATTTTTTGACACCTAAAAATTTGCTGTTTTTTCGCAAATTTTGGTATTTTTATTGTAGAAGAGTCAAAATCGAATGAAAAAAGCTGGGGCTATTATATGTTATTGAGCGATATTTTATCTATAAAATGAATGTTAAATATTAAAAAAAAGTTGGCTGGTTAACCAGAAAGTCGATTTTGAAAACAGGCAAAATTTTCACTTTTTTCGGTTTTAAGGTTCACTTTTTTATTGTAAATTTAATAATTGTAGTAATCAATTAAATTAAACTGTTATGGTCTAACATAATTGCCCATGTCCTGCTTTTTAAATACTGTCATTTGGCACATTGGCATATATATATTCTAATATAGTGCAAAGGGCATAAATATGCCCCAAAATTAGGGCAAAAAATTAATTTTTTTAAATTTTGTAAAAAGTCATGCCGGTCCCAAACTTTTTAAATCATATATTTATTAGCAGAATGAAGGGCCATATTATATAAATCAAAGATACGTTTTTTGAGCTATTTGTGTCTAAACTTGAGTTTAATTTTTTGGTAACTTAAAAACATTTTTAAATATTTTTTGCGTCTAAGGTAGCCCTTATAACGATCTTTAAAATAAAAAAAAAATATTACTCTAGCTATAATACTTTAGATGATACATGCGCGCAAAGTTACCTCAAATTTTTTTGCAAAAAATGAAAAATATTTTTGCTCATAGCTCGGTCAAAAATCACTTTCGGTCAAAAAAAAATTAGGTTTTTATCAGCACCCAAGGATCCTACCAGTGTACCAATTTTCAGCCAAAACTGAGACTTCAAGGGAAAAAGTTTGTCGATTTGAGGTGGAATTGACCATATACATGTATTTTATATAGTTAAAAATCTTAGCTATTTCGATAAACAGACATGATATAAAGGTCGGGACTCAAAAACCCGCCCGTCCGAGGCAGGCGGGCCGGGTAAAAAAAGAACTACGGGCCAAGTCAACTAATCTCATTTTGCCTTCTTTTTTTGCAATCATTAATAAGAGCAGCTAAACATGATAAATTTATATTAACGCGAGAAAGGGTATTACCACTACACTCTGTAATTTATTGATAATTTTTAAGCAAAGATGTTTAGTTTGTAATATAAAATTTTCAGATCTTATTTATAAATTTGGGCCGGGCCACTAAAAAAACGAATTCCGGGCCGGGCCGAAATTAAAAGATATGTCGGGCGTTAAAAATCGGAATATAAAGGCCCGGTTTGAAGTCCGACGCAAACTTCTACATTAATTCTACCTTGTAAATCTAATAAAAAAAACCAAAAAAACTTGTTAAAAGAATTTCTTGAAGTATATTAAGTAAGAAAAAATAGCTTAATGGCTATATCCAAGTTTTTGGCACTCTCAAATTTATGTTGTACAATCGGTTAGTGACTTATACCGATTAATATGGTACATTTTGGCTGATTTTGCTAATATGCAAACAGTACTTATATCTGACCTGGGAAAATTTTTTATAAAAAAACGAAAAACTGTATGAAAAATCTAAAAGATTGCAAAAATTGGTTAGCTTTTGATTCTAAATTTTGTAGACCATTTATTTTACGCCAGATAATTTATATATGCTGTGTAATTATATAATTTTTTTTTCAAATTTATTATTATTTAGAAGTCAAAATAAATCATATAATATCTTTTATTTATATTAATAATTAATAAAAAACAAGTTCAGTCGAGCTAAAAAATTTCAGCAGAGTCGAATTAATGGTAGGACAAACAAAGCCTGAGAAAATTTGTTTGAATAAGACTATTATAATAGTTTAACAGTGGCTAAATATCACAAAAAAATTTGCTGAGTAACAGCTAAACGCCAAAATGACTCAAAAATATATTATGCCATTTTAAAATATATGCACCCGCATTTAAGTTCGCGAACAATTTCATTTTGTTTAAATCCTTCAATACAAACGGCGCATGCATCCGAATCAGGACCAGTCACCTGGATAATATTTAAAAAAAATTAAATTTAAGATTACAAACCATAATAAATAATTAACTTTCGGAATAAATTAATTTCTTATATAACATGATAACATAACATACTTTGTCTTCATTTTTCACAGTTCTGAGAGGTATTTTGACTAGAGCTTTTTTAGCGGCCGTATTCAAACGTTTCTAAATATGATATAAATAGAGAGACTAGAGATTAACATTTAAAAAATTAAATTAATCATATATTAAAATAACTTTGATAATAGTTTTACAGATCCTTTCTTTAACAATTATTTACCAGCTACATCGGTATAATTAATTTTAGATGTTGTAACCGGATTTGTTAATATCTGTCATAATTAAGACATACTTTTTTTGCTTAACAGTATAAAATTCACTACAATAAATGGTAAATTTATTCGTTATAAATATTAGTAGACGTGGATATAAATATGATTTGAAAAGACGCGAACAGATTAAGATTCGGATGTAAGTTTAAATACAACAAATTTAATAGATTGTCGTGCGCGCCTGCATTTCTTACGCGCGCATGCCTTACGCATAGGGCTTGCTAAAACTCCAGTTGGAGTTTATGGAAGGAGTGGGGCGGGAACCCCTATGCTCCGGAGTTTTCCCGTTTTGAACTCCTGGAGCTCAGCCCGGGCGGGTTTTTTGGAGTTTTTTTCAAAAGTGAGTTTTTTATTTAAATAGGGGGATTTAGCCACCAGATGTTTTTTTACGATGAAACAATAGTTTTTTAGGTTAAGAAAATAATTGTGGGAGAAAATTAGTATTTTTTGTATTTTGTTAAATATCAAATATAACTTTGTCAATATTAAGCCCTGGAAAATTTTTGTTTGCACTATTTATTAATAAATTTTTCAATGTCAAGTCTGCTGAAATTGTGTCAATAAACTCTCCTAAATGCAAATAATTTAATATTGAATTTATATTATTTTATTTTTTTGGTTGGGGCGGTCGTGTGTTAGTAATCTTTATATAAAGTTTCTCAATTAGGCTTTATTAATAAATTTTAATTTCGTCATTAAGCCTGCTGGATGTCACCTATCTGTCGCAAATGTCTATAATTTACTTATATAAACTTTTTCGATTTTTTTGTTTTTACCTTATTTATTAATAAGTTTTGGAAATTTTGTTAATATGAAGCCTGCTGAGTCAATGTCCCTGAATGTCGCAAATTTTTAAAATTTACATTGAATAAATATTTTCGAGTTTTTTTGTCGGGCTGCATATATGAGTAATTTTTGTGAAAATTTTTTAGTTTTAGGAACTAGTGACATTTCGAATTGTCGAAATGCATTATTTAAATTTTGAAAAAACTTTTTCGAGTTTTTTGTTTTTACCTTATTAATTAATAAATTTTGGCAAATTTTGTTAATATGAAGCCTGCTGAGTCAATGTCACTGAATGTCGAAATTTTAAAATTTAACAAATAAATATTTTCGAGTTTTTTTGTCCGGACTGCCATATATGAGTAATTTTTGTGAAAATTTTTTAGTTTTAGGCAACTAGTGACATTTCCGAATTGTCGCAAATGCCATATAATGCATAAATCGCATTTGCGACAATTTGGTGACATTATCACAAGTTGAAAAAATGGATTAATTTTACCAAATAATTACTTATACTTTACAGCAAGAACAAAAATCAAATAAAAAATAGTTTTATAATGCATAAATCGCATTTGCGACAATTTGGTGACATTATCACAAGTTGAAAAAATGGATTAATTTTACCAAATAACTACTTATACTTTACAGCAAGAAGAAAAAATCAAAAAAATTATTTTTATAATGCATAAAATGATTTGACAAATTTAGTGACACTGTTAGCAGACACAAATTTGATCAAAATTACATAATTTAATAAATACAAGTTGTACAAATCGTCTAATAAAAAAATTACCACCAAATACATAAATTATCGACTAAAATTCTATGTAGACATTAAGTTAATTATTTAGTTAATTTATATCAAGTATCATAAAAAAACAAAAAAAAAACAAAATTAATAACATTATAAATGTGAGATATTTGCATAATCAGCTGCTTTTGCAATTTACAACTTTATTTTTATAAAAAATGAGTTTGGACAAAAATAATACACAATTCCAACATTTCCAATGGGCTAATGTTAATTTTTAAACTCCCGGGAAAAAACCCCGGAGTTTACAAACGGAAAACTCCGGGGGTTTTGGGAGTGTTTTAAACGGAGTTCCCTGGAACTCCGGTGAATCGGAGTCTTGAATTGGAGTTTGAACCACTTACGCACACACGAAGTACGAGTATAAAAATAATATAATTAAATTTAGTTTTAGTTTTTTGTGGTATAATTAAGTTAATTATTTTGTGTTGTGAAAAAGAAGAAGTTAGAGCTAAAGGGAAGAAAAGAATTGGTTTGGTGCGTGCACCTAGATGGAGGGAATTTGTTAAATGAATACAATAAATTAATTGTGAAAAGTCAGCGATTGCATATTCCTTATCCTTCTTGCCCCATTCCCCAAATGAATGTCCAAAATTGACCCTCTTTTTTCCCCAAGGATTAACAACGCCCGAATAACAATAATAACCTCTTCTCCCCACCCGCCACCCCGGATCACCTTATAGATTTCACAGGTCAACAAATTTTTGAGAGTTATGAGCTAACTACCTGCTAAGGATTTGCAAATCCGTTTAACGTTTTTCAATTTTGTTTGTAATAGCAAAAGCTTATAAAAACTAAATTCAGGCAAAAAATGGGCGTTAAAAATCACAATAATAGTACTTTTAATCTGATTGGGGACTTTACTTTTTGTCGACCAAAGTCAGCCGACCAAAGTAGGCTTAAATATCTAAACTCAAAAAATAATAAAAGACTATTCTGTATTAAAAACTTTAGCTAAGGGCGGGCGCATTCAGAGTTCATTTATTTTTACGAAGAATTTTGATTTGAAATTTTTGAATTGGGTTTCAACAACAAAAATTAACATTGTCTCTACAATAATTTCTTAGATCCTGAGCAATTGCTCTAAGTACATATAAAAACTAAATTAAATTTATATCACAAAGCTAATACATATCAAAATCGCTCCTTAAAAAATTCTAATGTAAGAAAATTTTAATCTAATAATTTTATTAAAAAATTTTAAATATTTAACAATTTTAATAAAAACGAATGAACTCTGGACGCGCTCCAAAGGAGACATAAAAATAATTTAATATTTTTTATTATAACCTTCCTAGTTTGTTAAAATTTAGTTTTGCCGTACTTTTGATCATAATAATAAGTTCCTTACAATATTTTAAAAGTAGATACACTGGACAACAAAGAAAACAAAAACGATTTTTACAATTTTATGAAAAATTTCCTTGTGATTACGATCCGGGGTTTAATTTATCTACAAGCTTCTTTAATTATTTTATATTGGGTGGAAAGTTCATAAAAAATTCATATTCTATAAGTTTTTAAAAAACCTACATAATTATCCCAATGCAAAACATGTCTCAAAAAAATTTAACACAATTATCAGCAATTTATATGTAATAATTTTTGATGCTTTACATTACACTGTGCAAAAAAAATGCGCAAAGCAAATGAGAAGTGTTTTTAAGACAATTTATCTATTGAACTCAAATCCTTTAACCGTAATCACATTTTTGAATTATTTGCCCGAACAAAAATTTTGTATATTAAACAAGGTAAAATTTGAACTTTAAAAATTAAAGTGCAAAAAAAAGAAAATAGGCGTATAAATTTATGATATCCTACGAAAATGCTTTTAGCAGATTCAAGTCGGCTCAGATAGCTCGGTGTCAAACCTTCTGCCTTAGACGCAGGAGGTTGCGAGTTCGAATCCGTACACAGTAGCTTTTTTCTTCGGAAAAATAGCATACATGTGCAACCACTTTAAAGCTTCTGAGTGGCCTGCTTAGGCAATAGGTCTTAAACGATATGTCTAAAAGTAAAAGCCTAGGCTAAAAACCTAGGTCGCCGGCGTACGAGCAAATCTTACTATTTAACCCGTCGGCATTTAATTGCTTTGCTCGGGTCAAAGCCCTGACGGGTATGGTGCTCCTGTGGGGAAAGGTATGGGGGAAACTTCAACCCAATTGTTTGTTTTTGGCAGATTCAAAAAAATTATACACCCTTTTTTTGAAATCAGGCAAACGAGATCATATTATACCTATAAAATTAATACATATTCCACCTCAAATCGACAAACTTTTCCCCTTCAAGTCTCAGTATTGGCTGAAAATTGGTGCACTGGTAGGGTCCCTGGGTGTGGATAAAGACCTAAATTTTTTTTAACCGGAAATATTTTTGACCGAGATATAAACAAAAATATTTTTCATTTTTTTGCAAAAAAAAAAAAATTTGAGGTAACTTAGCGCGCATGTATCATCATAAATATTGTAGCTAGTCATAATTTTTTTATTATGAAGATCGTAATAACCTTAGACGCAAAAAATATTAAAATTTTTTTTATAAGTTTCTAAAAAAATTAAAGTCAAGTTTAGATACAAATAGCTCAAAAAACGTTCTTTAAATTTTCTGAAAAAATTATAAAATATGGCCCTTAATAATGTTAATAAATATATGATTTCGAGTTTTTAGAAAATTTACAAAAATAATTTTTGGCCCTAATTTTGGGATAAATGTATGCCCTTTACACTATATTAGAATATGCCAATGTGCCAAATTTGATAGTATTCAAAAAGCTGGACATAGGGGCAATTATGTTAGACCATAATAATTTATTTGACTAATACTATTATTTTTAAAATGAAAATGTGAACCTCAAAGCCGTAAAAAATAAAAATATTGCCTGTTTTGAAAATCGACTTTCTGGTTAACCAGCTAACCTTGTTTTAACATTTAATAGGCATTTTGTAGATAAAATATCACTTAATAACATATAACAGCCCCAGCTTTTTTCATTTGATTTTGATGCTTCTACAATAAAAATACCAAAATTTGCCAAAAAAACAGCAAATTTTCAGGTGTCAAAAAACTAACGCAGATTGTATTCGCCTGTGCAAGCTTTTTTTTATTATTTTTGCATAATTAACTAATAATATTTAGAACCTATAAAATCAGTCACATTTTGCCTGTCCTGTTAAAGTGTTAAAAAAATAGTATATACGTTATGTATAGAAAATCTTAAAAGAACGAGATAGAAAAATTACAAAAAAAGAGATCATGAAATCATTCCATTATTTTAATTAAATTTGTAATTTGTTATATTATTAATAACATATATGAGTAAAAATTCGTTAGGAACACATTTAGTTATAAAAAAACTTAAGTTCAGTGCCCAAATCCATATGCCTATTGGCAGGGCCTACCAGGTTTCTCAAGCGCCCCTAGGCAAAAAAAATAAGGCGCCCGCCCCTTATTTATTATATAGAAAGAACAAGAGGTAACAATAAAAATAATTTTTTTTAATATTAATTTAATGAAATATGATGCATGGTAAAAATCTTATATAATTAGAATATTTATGATAAAATAGAATTCTAAACAATGCATAATAGTAAAATCTAAAATAAAAAATGTAGCGCCCTCAGCAAATGTCTGACCCATGAGATAGGCTGGTACGGCCCTGCCTATAGGATCAAGTAATATTGATAATTCCTCTTTCTTTAATGGGTCTAGTGCGTCTTTATTATGAAACTAAGATGTAAATGGAACTAAAATTGTTGGTTTTTAAACTTTATTAAGGTCGGTTAGATATATATTGTATGCCTGCCCTGTTCTAAATAGCCCTTCAAAAACATCTTTGGCATTTGTAAAAATTAGTAAAAAAGACTGAATGTCTATATTTTATGTGGGTTTAATATTTAGTCTTAAAATTCATCATTGAAGCTAATTCTGCCCATTATAATCATTTGAGGTTGTTTAACCCTAAAACTGACTTCTTTTATGTAATTATAATATCAAAAAACCATATCACTATGTTTTATAAAATAATTGACTTTTTACGTTTATTTAAAGTTTGTTGATAATCATAAAAAAGAAAATCTGTTGAATCATAATATTCTAAATAGGCCAAAAATATTCTATTTTATACTTTTTTTTATCAGATTTAACGTTTTTGAGGCTGTTTTAAAAACTATTAAAAGGGGGAAAAATAAATTTTTACAAATTTTTTAACCTTATTATTTATTCTATATCCTCCCAAAAAATTTTTTTATACAATAAATTTAACAAAATTTTTGAATTTTGCCGAGGATATAATTGAAAATTATGTATAATTTCAAATATTGTTCATCAAACTAAAAAGGACTAGTAAAAGTTATCAAATATAAGCATACAAATTTTAAGTTTTTATTTTTTACACCTTAATTAAAAAAACTTGACAAACTTTTGTTTTTATTTCATAAAAAACTATGGGTACGTTAAAAATGTTGGGGGAAATTTATGTTATATAGCGATGTTTTATGTATAAAATGCATATTTAAATTTTCAAATTGGTTTAATAACCCAAAAGTCGGCTTTGAAAATAGGAGTAAAATACTGAAAATTACCAATTTTTTGATTTGAAGTTCCCTTTTCCTTTCCAAAATTAACAATAGTATGAATCAAATTAATAAAAACTGTTATAGCCTAACATAATTGCCCCTATGTCTAACTTCTTATATATAATCAAATTTGGCACTTTTAAATATTTTAATATGGTGCAGGGAGCAAATTTTGTCTTAAAATCAAAAAAAAAATTTTTTTGAATTAAAAAGTCATGCCGGTCCCATACTTTTAAGTTCACATATTAATAATGAATACTAAGGACTGTATTTCAGCAATATTTCAAGAAATATTTTAAAATACATTTTTTTAGTAATATCAAACTGAATGTTCTATAGAAAATTGCAATATTTTAAAATAAATTTTTTAAAATAATAAACACAGACAATAGCCCTAGCCCTTATTGTCCTCCTTAAAATAAAAAAAATTAAGTTTTTAGCTATAAGACTTTTTGACTTATAACCTTCCAAAGTTGCATCAAATGTGAAAATTCACCTTGCAATTTCTTTTTCTTTTGCCCCTATCTCCGTCAAAAATCACTTCCGGTCAAAAAAATTTCCAGACAATGAGGTATTCTTTGATACTACCTCCATGCAAAATTTCAGCCAAATCTAAAGGGGTACCCCTCCCGGACCTGTTGGATTGAGGTGGAATCGACCATATATATAATATATGAGCATAAACAGCACCGAATTAATTAATTATGTAAAAATCATATTCCTTAAAAAAAAAATAGACGTCACATCTAAGTATTATACTCTTTTTTCGCTAAAATGATTTATCAAATTTACTCAATTGATAGATTATTTGGTGACAATATGGACTTCAAAATAACAGAATTAAAAAAAATTATTTATATTAATTAAAACTAAATTGAAGGATTAATGTGATGCCTGATATTGACATTTGGGGAAATCACGAAGGGATAGGGCGTAATATTGATAAAATGCAAACAATTATATTAAATATTCTCTAAATATTTAGATGCAGTTGAGCTCATTTGAGTGGGTATTTTAAAAATTATAAAACTCCAAAGTCACAAAAAATAGGCATAAACCTGAAAATTATAAAAAGAGATAATGTTATACTAAAAAATTATGAATATAGTGTTGATAAGGCATCGAAAAACATATCAAATTTGTTTAATTCTATCAGACCAAAGCCGAATTATAAGACCCCATCTGCCAAATAATTAAAAATTTAAGGCATCAATTAAAATTCTTATTTCATATTCATATTTAATATTAAAAATTTGACCAAGAACGCTAGTTGCCATAAATGATGCATGGGGTCGTCCATATTTTATTACCTGGGCTTATCTGTTATGACCCAAATGATACTAAGGGCAAAGCACTGGTTTTTTTCCTATTCTTCTGACCCCTCTTACCAAATAGTAATAATAGTAAATAATATTGATACACCGGGAGGGGCATTATACTGGAAAGTAATAACTTTCATTTCATGGTCCCCTAACAAATAAAAATAAATAAATAATAATAATAATAATAATAATAATAAAAATAATAATAATAATAAAAATAATAATAAATAACATTAATAATAATAATAATAATAAATAAATAAATGATAAGAATAATAAAATATAACACAAGTCAACAATTTTTTGAGAGTTATGGGTTACAGAGATCAAACCTGCCATCTTAGGGCGTTTACCGTTTTTCCTAATCAAACAGAGTTAACAAACATTGAAAATTTTAGTAAAAAAGGGCAAAAAACAAAAAAGAATCAAAAACAATAATAAATTGAAATTTTATTTTTTCATATTCACAATAGTTAAACTGTTAAATTCAAGTTTCAAATAATATTTTCATTAAAAACCGATAATATATCGTATCGTATTTAAGTTTGGACGCGAAATATTTTGTATTATCTAAATGCCGGAAGATCTTAATATATAAATAAAATCTATTTTTTATTATTTGTGATTATAAATATAAGTTACAAGGGATTTTTATATGCAAAAAAGATTTTTAAATTTTTTCTTTTTAGGTTATAATTAGATCTTATCAATTTGGTCAAAAAAGGCCATTTTCCGTTATAGATGGATCTAAGGAGCCAAAGATGGAAGAAATTAAGAAAAACAAAAAATACATATGAGATTAGGCCATCATGGAGAGGCATTCTTTTATATTTAAAATTCACGTTTCTGACATTGATATTTGTTGACCTGTGTAATAAACTGCCTCCCTCCACTGGAATCAATGTTAGGTTTTAATTCATTGAATTTTGTATTAAATAATTCAAATAAATTTTGTGTTGGAATAATAAAAATATTATTTTGGAAGAATAGTGCCTCAATGGCACACTAGCAAATGCCTCTAGACTGCATAGGACCATAAAATGATAAAGAAACAACAATTATTTAAGAGGTTATGGGTTGGGTAGAGGAAGCGACAACGATTTAGAATAGGAGTTCCTGGTCACTATAAGGTCCGAACTTTTTCTAAAATTGAAAAAATTATACCCTAAAGAGGTGGCACGGGCAACTTTTGAAAAGATCAAAGTCGCGTTTACGGCAGATAAAAACTGATATCCGCTGCTATAAATTTGGTAATATTCAAATCTTATCATTGTAGGTATAATACACCAGGTACAGTCAACTTTATACCCTAGCATACAGGAATTATTAAAAAAATAACAGGCTTAATCGATAACCACATTAAATGTTACAAATCCGAGGAATAGGGCACAATGAAAATATTTAAACCTCAAAAAGCAATCCAACTATCATTATAGAGGAAATATGCTACTCTACATAAGGAACTTCCTAAGATGCCCAATTAACGACACTAAACGTAAACGACCAACCAACTACTCTAACAGGGATCCAATATACCTCAATAATTTAATCAAATAAAAGCACACAAAGATAAGTGACAAAAAATTGCTCTTAACGGGACACAACGTTCCTTTATGTGCAATAAAAGTAAATATAAGAACGGACAATATGATTATAGAAGCTGAACTATGGGTGATTAACGAAAATAGAATACCACTACTAGGCCAAGAGCTACTAAAGTATTTTTCCGAAGGTTTTCCGCCAAGAATTTCTTTCGCAGCCTGTTAAGCGAAGAAATTACTACAGAATTTTCAAAAGTCATCAACTGGACTAGGAAAATCACATTAAGTTCCGACTAGGATCTGGTTAGAAAAACAATAACGATTTTTACAGGGTTTTGTAGAGAATTATCCCGGGTTTGAGATTTCTCCCAGGGCCTGCAAATATTTTATCGTCAAAAGTTCAGATTAAACAATTAAATTTGCAAAAAGAGTTTATTGGCATATTTAGGTTCCATAAAAAAACATATCTAAAAAGGTAATTTATAAAAAAGAAATTTACTTGGAAGTATATTTAATATCAAAAAACGAATTTAATGACATAATTACTAATTTTACAAACAAAATATAAAAAAAAATTAAATATTACACAGATCAACAAATATTAATGACACAACCGTGAATTTTAAAACATAAAAGAATTTATCCCCATGATGGCCTTATCTCATACATAAATTTCGTTAATCTTAGTTTATCGAAAAAATAGCCTTTTTTGACCAAATTGACAGTTCGAGAATACCCTAAAAAAAATTTAAAAATCTTTTTTCATATAAAAATCCCTTGTAACTTAGGTTTATCATATCAAATTATGAGAAATAATTTTTTAGTATATCAAAGCTCTTAAATCAGCATTTAAAAAATACAAAATATTTCGCGTACACCACACTATATATATAATATGGGTTTTTAATAAAGTTTGAATTTAAGAGTTTAGCTGTTGTAAATATGCAAAAAAAAAAATACTTATTTTTGTTTAATCTTTTTTGTTTTTTTGGCATTTTTCCTAAAATTTTTAATGTTTATAGCTGACTAACTAAGTTTGGTTAAAAAAACAGTAAACGAATTTGAAAATCCCTAAGATGGCAGGTTTGATCTACGTAGTTAGCTCAATTTGTTGACCTGTGTTATAAAAAATTTAAACGTCTAACGTTAATAATAAATGTTTCCTAATAATTTTATATTTTTAAACTTTTGTATCTACCCAGAGGTTTTTTTTAAAATATAGAAGCTCAAAATATCCCAAAAATAAGAATATCTAATTTTTGACACCGAATAACTAAATATCTGAGACATTGGCTAAAATTCTAATTTCATATTCGTAATCAAGCACCAAAAACTTGACCAAAAACAGTAGTTGGCTAGATGCTTGGTCGTCAAAATTTTGTTGTCGGTGTAATAATTTGTGCATATAAGGCAATAAGGACAATTAAATGGTAGTATGTAACAAATGCGCGCTTGGCTAACTCTTTTAACATAATGATATAACTAGGTTAAAGAATTTAATCTAGTAGCGCCTACCAATTTGGGAACGAAATAATATTTTTTCGTTTAAAACCTTTAAGGTAAATTTTATTCATCAACCGCAAATTCGCAGATTTTAATTATGCAATATTTGTAAACGGTGTAAGCATATTTCTCAAAAACCAAAAACGTATTGAATAACAAAAAGGAATTAAGTCTTCTAAGATTGTATATGTTTTGGATAAATAATACAGGTTTATTATTGTAAAAAAGAATAGTTTGGAAATGTAATTTTTTTCCCCAATCCTGTTTTGTGTAAATTGATTGCAACAATTTTTAAAATAAATATTTGAAATTCAAAATCTTTAACCCTTAAAAAATAGTGATTACCGCTAATTGATCCTTGGCGTGAGCGTATCGAAACCGCTGTACGTAATAAAATACGAGCCATGCCAGGGATATGATCATGAGCACGATGAAGGAGATACTGACAAAAAGAATTGATGTTCGACTAACGTAAGTTGTTGCTGAGGCCAAACCCCCAACGCCTGTGTTGCTATGGTGATGATGGTACGAATTTTGGTTAGCCCCAGACCCAGAACCAATTGTTACTGGTTTTAAAAAATTTCCAACGCCAGCATTTAGATCATAAGGTCTTCCGGTTAGCGGTGAACTCGATGACGAATCGTTTCCAAACCTGGAAAAGTTAAAATTATTAAAAGTTTTAGGAGGTGATTGGAGAAGAAATTGTAAATAAATGAATTGTTAGAAAGCATGAACAGCGAACAAACATTGTGCAATAACGGATTAAAGCTGTAAGTAATTTAATAAGAATTAACAATAAAAATCTACTTGTGAAAAAGTTTGGGGTAAATTTATATCATCGTTATAGTTTAGACCAAAAATATTTAGACAAAAGATGTAAAGGTCTTTATTTTCTTTATGCAATGTACAAAAATTTTTAATATGATAATCAGATTTGCAGCCGTCAAAAATTTGTATTGTAAAAAATCAGCAAGCGCCTTATTAGTTTAACGTTAGTAGATAAAAGCCTCATTAAGAGGGGTTTGTAATAAACGTCAAAATTATGCTGTGTAATGCTGCACAGGTATTGGTAGACTTATTAATAAACCATATTGGAAAATTTGTCCTTTACCTAAAGTATAGCAATAGTTACCTTTTATGCCTTTAACAATATTTACATTGAAGATCAAATTCGGGGCCCGGAGCGGGTCCGTCCTGTCAGAAAAAAGGGTCGAGCCTAAAAAAGAATTAGGGGCCGGGCAAACTTTTTAATGTCATTTTACCTTATTTTTTATTAAATATTGTTAATAAGAACTAAAAATGATAAATTTATTATCACACGAATGTCTTCTATACTCTGTATTTTATTGATATAATTTTGAAGCAAAAATTTTTAGCTTGTAATAAAATTATTCTGGTTTGTATTTGTAAATGGGGCGGGTCGGGCCTAAAATAAAAACACAAATTCGGGAGCCTACAGTGAAAAATAACTTGGGTGGGCCGGACTATCACGGTCAGGTTTAAACTTTAATTGACATGCATGTCGAATTTAGAAATAAATTAGGTTACAAAATAAACCAAATTACATTTCAAAATAAAGACAGCGTTTCAAAAGACAAAATTTACTTAGACAACATGTATGGGGTCCATGTGGGCACAGCACATTTTAAATTGTATATCAATATCCAATATTATATTATCTTTTAAATTTTTATGACTTTATTTTCTAATTTATAATAAATTATCAACTAAAATTTGCTACGAGTCTAAAGCGGAATTGGTTTAGATATTAAAAGTTCTATTGGGGTTCGTATGGACCCCACATCATTAATTTCCAAATATACAATTAAATTTTACAATCTTAAAATTCTATATGTGTGATAATTTAAAATTTTTCGCCTATAAAACATTATAAAACTTGACTAGCAAAAGGCTAACATTAATTTTTATCTAAATATATTTAATAATCTGTTTAGAATGTTCTAGACCTAAAAATCAGGGATGCAAAAACAACATTAACGATTTTTACAAGGTTTTATAGTTTTGCGATTACAATCCCTTTTTTTGTTTTTCTCCGAATGCCTCCCAAATGAGTCCAAAGTTCAGAAAATAATCCATCAAATTTCTAAAACTACTAAATTAAAATCTTAGCATCTTTAGTTTCCTTAAAAAAGGTTTATTCAAAAAAATTTAATACTCATTATTAGCAATTTACTTTCAGGTTATTTAAGAACAAAAAATGATGACGAGAACCAATAACTTCCTTAGACTCCTTAGCAAAACCCAAAACTGACTTTGCCAAAAAATTCATAAATTTTTAAATTCGATATTTAACGCAATAATTTTTTCATTCTGCAGCATTAAATGCAAATACAACATTTAACATAAAAAACGCTAAATAAACCTCGAACCCCAAGCAATTAACTTCAAAACAAATATTGAAATTTGAAAAAACAAAATAAACTTTTTTGTACCCAATAGGATGAACTTTATTTGTGTACTTTTGTCTATTTTTTTAATTTTTCAAACCTGCCATTTCACGCATCCTATTTTCCCGACAGAACTAGACTATTCAAAATATAAAATTGAACATCTAAATTAATATTAATATGGAAAAAATACGATTATTCATTTAGGTGATTTCGAAGTCGCAAAATTTATCATGGCCAAATTTGGCCATTTTTTAAATTTTTAGCTATCAAAATAGCCGAATCTAGATTATATAGCAAAAAAAACAAAACAAAAAACACATAACACAGGTCGACAAATATCAATGTCAGAAAAAAAAGTTTTTAAAACTGAAATGCTTGGATCCACATGATGGCCTATCTCATATATATTTTCCATCTTCTTCCGCCTTTGACTCCTTAGATCCGTCCATATCGAAAAAATTGCCTTTTTGACCAAATTGACAGATTTGACCTCGAGAATACCCTAAAGAAAAAAAATTAAGAATTTTTTTTTATATTTAAACCCCTGTTACTTCAATTTTTTTTAAATAATGAGAAATAAAATTTCTATGTAAAACAAGCTCTTACATCAACATATAGATTATACAAGATTTTTGGCACCCCATCCTAAATATGACCCAATTTATAATCGGTTTTAATGAATTTTTTTCAATCTTTTTTGTTTTTGTTTCTTTTTTGTTTTTTTTGACATTTTCTTAAATTTTTAATGATTATAGCTGACTCACTAAGTTTTATTAGAAAAAACGATAAACGGAATTGTAAATTCCTAAGATGGAAGGCTTGTTTCAAGGATTTGTTGACCTTATATAAGGCCATCGCCATAATTTTGGGTAATCACTCATTGATTTTTGTCGACCAGTGTAATAAGACATGCTTTTAATTAAACTACTTAAAAACGTCAAACCCGAAGTTGTAAAAGGATGTTAGTTAAACAAATAAAAAACCTATAATTGTTGTTGATCCCAGCCAAGCTGCTCCCGCCATTGCTGCTCAAGTAAAAAGGGTAGTAGAAATAATCGGCTTGAGTCCGAACAGTAGTATCACCTATCTCGTTAATGTTACCTGCGTGAGGTTGTGGCTGTAGTTGTAGAGGAAAATAATTTTCTCTTCGAAAACTGTCAATAGTAAAACGAACCTCATTTCCAACACCACCTAAGACTAAATGAGGCGGAAATGGATTGAATGTGCCCCTGGTTGGCAAGGGGGCCAAGATCCCAGAATGATTATATTTTTCTCTACCACCTCCTAGAGTCCGGTTGTAAATATTATTCACCATTGACAAGTTTGTGTCAGGCGTTGAATTTAAAAGAAATTTCTGATCTCCTTCAGGGGACGTATATGTTTTAGCAAGGAATTGATCTGTCGCGGGAGCAATCATATTTGAGTCAAATATTTGGTGAAAATATTGGGGAAAAAGTTGTATAAATCAAAAATTGATGGGTAGATCAGTCGGAATGAAAACGTTAGCATATTTTGAACCAGCCTTTAACAAACTATCTGTATTGTAAATATAAGTATAACTACATTGATATTAGATGGCTAAATACCCCTAGGTTTGTATTTATATAAATTCAGTTTGTGGTACATCTTTTTCCAGAGGCAATAGCAGGGCTCGCGTAAATGTTTAATAAGCCTTGGTTTGGATATTCATGTGTACACCGGGCCTAAATTCGAATTACGGGCCGGGCAGGAAGGTTTTATATCTTAATATTGCCCTTTTTTAACGATTATAACAAGAACCAAAAATGATAATATATAATCACACAATGAAGGTTATTTCTACCACCTATATTTTGTTGATAAATTTAAATTAAAAAAAATTAGCTTGTAATAAAAAATTTACGGGCCGAATATTTAAGAGCCGGGCCGGGCCACCGAAATATTATAGCCCAGTTTAACTCTAACCAGGCCCGATTCTAGCTTTTTTAATTTAGGGTGGCAAAAAAAACTAGTGGGGGGGCAGAAAAATTTTTTTGCCACCTTCAGCGGCAGAATTAGCCGTGACCTTTGGTCACGGCAAAAAATATACATGTACACCATTTGAACCTTTTTGGGAAGGCACTGCCCCCCCCCCCAAAAGGGGTCTAGAATCGTGCCTGACTCTAACAGATACAGGCCACTTTAAGCTTAACACTTACATATATTTGATTTAATTTGTGCAAATTTATAGCTAATGCAATACAACATTTTCGGGCCCTAATTTTTTTTGAGCAAAAATTATAAATTTCCAGACCGGGCCGGATCAGGCCAACTTAAATGAGCACGGTCAAACATGTCGAGGGGTGGGGGAAAAGAAATTACAGAGCCATTTAAATTAGTTTTTACGGTGATTAAATGGGATAATTTAAGTTCGGGCGACAACAGAAATTGGCTTAGTGTAAAGTTTAATTAAGAGGTGGGATAATAGTTTGAATTGAAGAAAAAAATAATTTTGTATCGTCAAACCCATTGTAAATTGCCGTAATAAATTTTACATAAATATACATTTTTAAAATACATTTGATATTTCCAATTCGCCACTGGCAAAGCCATGCCAAAAATTAACAGGTCCAACAAATATAAAAATTTTGAAACGAATAAAATGTAAGAAAATATCTTTTAAGTTTTTAGCATTCAAATAAAAACTATTTGTAAAACTGTTGGTGTTGAGTTAAATCTTAGAGCAAATAAATATTCTAGACCATAATCAATCGGAATTGTTTGTCTTAAATAAGGCAAGTTGCTGTTTTCGTAAAGCTTGATATGGGGTGCATTGGTAAGAGCATAGCACATTTATAAAATTCATTTATAAGCCAGTATACCCATGTAAAGTATGGCGTGAGCGCAATACTAAAACACGGAGGATGTTATAAAATTAGTCTTAAACCTATATTAATTTTTAAAAATTCGAAAAAAGTTATTTTTTAATTTCCAAGTGTCAAAACAAAAATTTTCCTTTAAAAAAACCCAAACCCTAATTGAAAATTTATTCTTTTTTATTATTATTTTATTTCATTTAATTCATTTTTACGAGTATGGTGTGTAATTCTTAGATGGATTTAAAATTTAAAAAAAAAATTAAAACAGGTGATCTACATTAACCTTTAAATACAAGAAGATCGGTCCGTGGTAACGGCGCCCCTAAAAAACTGTTGCGCCTTATATACTTCTCCCAATAGATAAGTTTAAAACCCCTATTATCTACAAAAAGCGCACCAAAACATCGTTTGGATACCCATAATGACTGTTGCAGGAGAGCGGTAGCATAGACAGTATTTAACAAGATAGATTAAAAAACATTTTTAAAATGAAAGGGTATATGTTCAAATAAAAAATATGCAGCTATAAAAATTAAGCATAAAGTATAGTATAAGCCAAGTCTAATCGACACTTTAGGCTAATATCGGGACTGAATGTTAAATAACATATTTAATTATAATTGACAGCTAATAAAACACCTTAAAAAATAGAGGTTTACCAAATCTTTACAGGGTGTGATAATTTTAGATGTCGATTTGACCGCAGGGTATATTTTGCATTTAAGCTTGATTTTGAGCTAAAAAACGATAACGCCCCATTTAGTTTTTTCTAAAATTGAAACTATTTTTAAAAAATGATTCAGCTTTTTTATTTAATATTTTAGTATAGTGAATCAAATATTGAATTTAACATGCGCATAAACTATACTATTTAAGATAAATTGTAAAGATGTGTTAAAATTAGAGATGAAAGTCAGACTTAAAGACCGGCCCCGGCCACGCCGATAATGTAAATGTCTTATTTTCGCCTTATTGTCTATTGCTGTTAGTAGGGACTATATTGCACAGATCTACAGAATTCATAAATGTTCGGTGAGGTTAACTACAGCGAAATAATCTACGATGGCCTTATCTCTAATATTTTCGTTTTTCGAATTATCACAGATACCGGGCCCTATCATCACCCACGACCATTAGCAAAATCAAATGATTTTGCGACTTCGAAAACCATAGAACAATGAATTTATAAAATTAAATGTAACTTCATTTTCGGAAAGAAAAATTTTTAAACTATTTTAAAATCCATCAAAATCAGCCTTACCTACATAAGCCGTGTCTTGTAAATAGGATGTTTTTCCGTAAAATTTAAAACAATCAAATATCCTATCCATCAAAATGCATTTTTAACGCTTTATAAAAATGCCTTTATATGGATTCAAGTCTTAAAATAAAAATGAAGGACAAGGCTAAGACATGATTTTCCGGTTTTAAATAAAAATATCAATCTAAAATTGAATTTAACAGGTTAGTGGGTTTTTTTTTACATACAATATTTTAAATTTTCCGAACTCATTTGTTCTTTTTTTATTTTTTAAATTTTCAATTTTTATGGCGGGCTTAATTAGGACCAGAAGAGGTGAAAGAATTTGAAAATTACTAAAATAGTAGGTTTAATCTCATAAACAGATCATATATATCAAAAATTGTCAAACTGGATAATATAAGAATCACTTCAAACTACCCCGAGTTCCAACAAAAATGATTTTCTTTCTCGTGTAAAAGATAATTCTTTTATTTTATTATATTTGTAGACTAGATACCTATCCTAATTCTTTTTAAAAAAAATTATTATTTTATTTAAAAAATTAAATGACATCATAACCAAATTATCAAAATTGATTTAAATACTTGAAAAATTTTAATATTTTTTCATGAAAATAGTATTAATGTATTTTAATCGGTTACAAAACAAGAAGCTAAAAATTTAAAATATTTGACCTTTTAAACCTAAAAAATCCAAAACTAGGTTTTTGAATTTAAAAATTTTAGTCTCAACTCAATATTATCAAAAAAAATTAAACTTGCCATATAACTAAGCGTTTAATTGTGTTTCCTCATATTATTTAATACACAGGTGGACAAATATCAATGTCAAAAAAAAGTTTATGTAAAATTAAACTAATACATCTGATGGCCTTCCGTGTTTCGTAATTTCTTCCGCCTGGCTCCTGAGATCAGTTCATATCGAAAAAATGGCCTTTTTGACCAAATTGATAGATTATGTGATCTCGATAATACCCTAAAAAGATTCAAGAATCTTATTTTTAAACCCTTATGACTTATATTTATCATCTCAAATAATGAAAGTAATTTATAAATATTTCAAGCGTACATAAACATTTAGATTATACAAAATTATTGGCACCCCAATCTGAATATGACCCAATTACACAGTTCAACCAATATCGATGTAAAAAAAAAGAACAAGCATACTTTCCCAGGATGGCCTTATCTCATAAATATTTTCAGTTTTTCGTAGTTTCTTCCGCCTTCGGCCCTTAAATCCGTCCATATCGAAAAAATAGCCCTTATGACCAAATTGACAGATTTTTTGACCGCGAGAATACCCTAAGAAGAAAAAGACTTATTTTTTTATATAAAAATCTCTTGTAACATAAATTATAAGCAATAAAATTTTTTAGTATATCAAGCTTTTACATCTATTTAGATAATACAGAATATTTTGCGTTAAGCATAAAAACGATACGATATGTTATAGGTTTTTAATAAAAATATTATTTGAAGTTTGTTTAACAGTTTAGCTGTTGTGAATGAATATTTTTTTCTAAAATTTATAATGTTTATAGCTAACTTATAAAGCTTGACTAGAAAAAACGCATTTGAAAATTCCTATGACTCTGGTCTCTGAAGCTAGCTAAAAACTCTTAAAAATATGTTGACTTTGTAATATAGAAAAAAAGCGTTTCTGACAGAAGTTTATTTTTTGGGCTGAGAGCGCACTTTTGCATTTTCACTAAAATAAAGAGTGAGCTCCTTCTCCATTTACCACTAGGGCTTGTCATAACTCCAGATGGAGTTTTTGGAAAGAGTTGGGCGGGAACTCCTTTGCTTCAGAGTTTTCTCATTTTTTATGAAGTTTTTTAAAGTGAGTTTTTTAAATAAATAGGGGAATTTAGTCACCAGATTTACTACGATATGAAGATGAAAGGATAGTATTTTTTAGTTCTAAAAGAAAAATTGAAAAAAAATGGTATTTAAAAAATTTTTTGGTTTATATGACTTTTAACAATTTGATAACTTTTGTCAATTTTAAGCTCTAGAAAATTTTTGTTAGTAACACAATTTTTAATTAAATTGTATAAATTTTATTTGTTGAGATGTCAATAAATTGTTTTAAATCTAATTTATTTAATGATGAATTAATATCATTTAATTTTTTTGGTTCGGGCGGTCGTGTGTTAGTAATCCTTTTTGGTTCGGGCGATCGTGTGTTAGTAATCCTTTTAGGTTCGGGCGGTCGTGTGTCAGTAATCCTTTTATAAAATTTCTTAATAATATGCAACTAATAACATTGTCACCGAATTGTCGCAAAAGTAATTATTTAATTATTAAGAAAAATATTTCCGATTTTTTTTGTAGCATCATAGAATGATATTTTGTTAGTTTTGTCAATCTTGATCCTGCTGAGATGATGTCACCGAACTATCGTAAATGCCTATAGCTTAATATTAAATAAATTTTTTGATTATTTTTTGTTCAGGTTGCCATGTACTAGTAATTTTAATATATGTCAATTTTAGGCAACTCAGGACTTGTCACCAAATTGTCGCAAATGCAATTATTTTAATATTGGGGTTTTCCGATTTTGTTTATAACTTTATTTAATAATAGATTGTGGTAAATTTTGTCAATCTTAAGCCTGCTGGGTTGATGTCACCGAACTGTCGCAAATGCCTATAATTTTAATATAAAATTAATTTTTTTCGAATTTTTTTGTTCGAACTGCCATATATTAGTAATTGTATAAAATTTGGCAATTTTAGGCATTGTAACTGAATTGTCGCAGATGCAATTATTTAATATTGGAGAAACTTTTCAGATTATTTTTTGTTTTTAACATTATTTATTAATAAATTTTCGTTAATTTTGTCAATATAAGTCTGGTAAGTTGATGTCATTAAACTGTCGCAAATGCCTATAATTTTAATATTCAAATATTTTTTTCGATTTTTTATTGTCGCCATGCATTAGTAATTGTATAAGATTTGGCAATTTTAGGCAACACATTGTCACCGAATTGTCGTAAATGCAATTTTTTTTTAAATATTATAGAAACTTTTTCGATAATTTTTTTGTTTTTAACATTATTTATTAATAAATTTTAATATATTTTGTCAAACTTAAGCCTGCAGAGTTGATTTCACCGAATTGTCGCAAATGCCTATAAATTGATATTAAATTAAAAAGATGATAAAATGGAGAAGTTTTCCCAAAAAATTACTAATATTTTAGCGCACGGAAAATCAAAAAAAAATTGAATATTTTACCGCACGGAAAAAAAATCGAATAGCTTAATAATGCATAAATCGCATTTGCGACAATGGTGATATCATCAGCAGACTTAGATTTGACCAAAATTACCATAATATTATAAACATTAGTTGTACAAATCGTCTAATAAAAAAATCACCAAATACAAGGATTTGTGACTAAAATTCTATGTATATTAATGCTCACAAAAAAATAATAAAAAACAAAAATTAATTACATTTTAAATGTGAGATATTTGCATAATCAGCTGCTTTTGTATTTATTTACAACTTCATTTTTAATGTAATACACAATTCCAATATTTCCATTGGGCTAGAAATAAACTCCAGGGAAAAAACTCGGGAGTTTAAAATTGTAAAATCCGGGCGCTTTTTGGGAGAGTTTTTTAGACGGAGTTCCCTGGTCAGGAAAATAAATGTGAGTTCCATAATTGGGAAACTCTAAAGCTCTAACATAAAATTTTCTCACTATTTTAAACTTGAATAATAACTTAATTGCGAACATATTTGAACTCAAGCCAAGCTAATAACCGAAAATAAATCGGTGACTTTTTGCAAAACTTGCTTTTTGTAGAATAAATCTAAAAAAAGATTGTCCTTTTGAATGTTGGGCATAGCATATTGTTGTACATAATATTACAGAGTTTTACAGGTAAATTTTTGACGCCCTTTTTTTAGGTATTTTGGGAAAATATTTCAGGTTAATAGGTAACATTGGGTCATTCGGACTATTTTGACGTGATTTTCAATGAATTTTCTTGGTGCAAATAAAATGGCATCATATTGTCGCAAAATTAATTTTTCAATAAAGCAGGTACAGACAGGTGTTCTCAATAAAAAAATAAGTGCGTAAAAATTGTCATTAAAATGTCGCGAAATTAATTTAATCAAACAAACGAATTTTTATTAACATTTTTGGATCAGGACAATTTACCAGTGTTTTCAATAGATTTTCTAAGCATGAATGAGAGGTCACCAAAATGTGGCGACACAATTTTTAAACAAGCAAATCAATTGTATTTAGGTCACTTAGGCCTATACGATTTGCATGTTTTTTTCAATGATTTTTTCGAGTGTGAAATGTCACCAATGTCGCGAAATCAATTTTGAATTTTAACGATATTTTTGGGTCATTCGGACTTATTTGACAATTTTACAGGTGTTTTAAATAAATTTTTAGTGCATAAAAAATGTCAATGAAATGTCGTGAAATCAAATTTTAATCGAGCATACAAATTTTTATTAATATTTTTGGGTCAATTAGGCTCATTTGGCGATTTTACAGGTGTTTTAAATGAATTATAATATTAAGAATGAAATGTCACCGATCGTATTAATTTTCAAACAAGCCAATTATATTGATATTTTTGGGTCAGTTAGGCTCTTTTGACGATTTTACAGTTGTTCATAAATTTTCTTGGTACGAACGAAATTTCGCATTGATAAACAAGCAAACGAATTTTCATTGATTTTTTTGGGTCAGTCAGGCTCATTAGACAATTGTGTTTTGAATGAAATTTTAAAGTGCGAAAATGTCACCAAAATGCCGGGAAATTAATTTTTAGACAAGCAAACCAAATATTCGTGTATTTTGGTCAGTTAGGCATTTGACGATTATAAAATGTCTCGAATCCAATCTAAAGAATTGTTATTGGTAATTATGGGTCAGCTATGTTTGATGATTTTAATTATGTTTTCGACCCTCAGTCTGAGTTTATTCTGCTCTGATACCCAGCTAGATTTGCCTTATTTAATTGATTTGCCTGGCCTTTTAACTGATAAAATATGAGCCTAGCCAGTTGAATGATTTTTACGATTAAGGGCCATATAGGTAGTTTTGGCCGGGCCGCAAGCCAAATAACAAATCTTCATACGGGGTCGGAGAGATCTGCAGATTTGGGCGGGCCAGGGGGGCTGTAACATCTTTATTTATTATTTACGCTCAAATTTTTTAGGCCACTCAATTCTTTTATGCTGTTTAATGTTTGTTTTATTTTATGTGTTTTATTTTTTTTTAAACGTAACTAATGGAGGAGAGAGGTTACGTGTCAGGCAAAATAATTCATGCGCAAAAATATAAGATTTTTTTCACAGAGAAAACACAGAGGATTTAATTGTATTCAACAAATGCATTTTTTGAAAGAGAGCCAGCCTATGCCGAATTAAAAAAATATATTTCTCTCAACGTACAAAAATTTGCCAATCACAGTAAATAGCGCTAAAAATACTTAAATAAAACTTTTTAGAATATTGAAAAACTTTTTTACAAAAAATGTACTAAATATGACCTGACCCATAACAAAGTTAATAATTTAAAATGTAAATGTGTCAATGAATGATATACAAGAGTTATCTAAACCATATTATCGCATGTTAGGTTGGTGCCTTTTGGGGCAAAAGTACATCCGAGAATGGGTCTCGTGCCGGTATGTTATTTATTAACAGGAGTGCTAATGAGCCCATATTTAGGGCTATTATTTGCCTGGCACACTACGCAGTGCAATTCAATATTATACGGCAAATAGATGTTGTGAAAAAAAAATATAAGTTGGCCCGAAAATATTCTTGCAGAGGCATTTAGCGCCCGTTCATGGGCAAAAGCAAATCCGAGAATGTGGGCAGATGGGTTATATTTACAAGCATACGGGTGGGACCAATATCTGGGTCTAATATATGTCAAGGAGACACTGTGGCCAAAAAAAACCCAAAATTTCTCTAGGGTGGGTATTTTATATGCGGGGTAACTCGAGCCCCAAAGCAAGAAATACTGTATTTGATTGATATTATAGCAAAAAAATTAAACTTTTAATATAAAACTATTGGCCCGTTATTTGTAATATAGGGTGGGGCAAAAATAAACTCCGGGCCGAATCCAAGCCGGGACTTTTTGGGACTGGCCAACATTAGCCCGTGGCTTTTCGGGTAATTTTCGTCATACATTAAATTTGCGAGATTAATATTCAAAAAATTATTATCTAATATCATATTTTTGCAGGTAGAGCTAAGGCGAGGAATTATTAAATAAATTTGTCAAAGAGGTAACTTTAGTATTCATTCTAAAAATTCATTGAGAACTGTAATATCGTCTAATTAGTTTGATTGACCTAAAAATATCAATAAAAATTCGTTCACTTGCTTAAAAATTGACTTCGCAATATTTTAATTACATTACATTCGCCCAAAAACATTTATTGAATACACCTGTTAAATCTCTAAATAATGCCAGACTGACCAAAAAAAATATCAATAAACATTTGTTTGCTAGATGAAAATTGATTTTGCGACATTTTAGTGACATTTCTTTCGCATTAAGAATATTTATTGGATACACCTATAAAATCGTCAAATGACCCTAGCTGACCTAAATATCAATAATATTTGCTTGATTTAAACTTGATGAACATATTGGTGACATTTCTTACGCACTAAAAAAATTTATTAAATTCACCTGTAAAATCGTCAAATAAGCCAGATTGACCAAAAAACATCAATAAAAAATGGTTTGCTTGTTTAAAAATTGATTTTGCAACATTTTGGTGATTGTTTGGCAATAAGAAAATTTATTAAATACATCTGTAAAATCGGTAAATGACCTTAATTGACCCAAAAATATCACTAATAATTCGTTTGATTGATTTAAAATTGATTTCGCGACATTTTGGTAACTCTTTCGCATTACGAAAATTTGAATACACCTGTAAAAATGACCTTAACTGACCGAATATCACTAAATATTCGTTTGGCTGACTTAAAATTTTCTCATTTTGGTGACATTTCTTTCGCACCAGGAAAATTTATTGAACACACATGTAAATCGTCAAAGCCAGACAAAAAAAAATATAAAAATATGTCTTTTGCAATTTATAAAATTTTAGTGTCACATAATATTGTTAAAAAAATTAGTTCACTCCGAATCTTTTTTTTTCTTTCTTGTGAGTTTGAGCTCCTCGAGTTTCGTAACCTCTGTGATCTCCAAAAAGTTGATTATTTTACAAAATATTATAATAAAATTAAATACTCAACTTGGCCAAACCATACCGACCCCCATATTAATAGCCCCTATTTAATAATTTCACCAAATCGCAATGTTAAATCATTAATTAAAAAACTAATTGCGATCCACCAAGACCCTTTGTAACAGGCAATCCAACGTTGGCAAAATAACAGCTTTCCAAATATCCCCATTCTCTCATACATTCAAAAAATTTGGGATGAAAGCTTGGTGACTCGCTCCATGGCAAACCTAAATATAGCGTCCCTAGAGCGTTGAGTTTTAATCTCTAGTCACGAATGGCTCAAAGCCTTTCCCACCCACTAAAGCAACGAGCTTCTTAAAAATGAAGTATAAAATATGCTATCTATATTCACTTAAAAATTTCCTTATAAAACTACTACGCAGTTTGCAATAACTTTGTAGATTTTCACAGTAAGCATCCTCTCCCCTAACATAACAGAGCCTAGACTTATAACGGAAAAATAGAAACCTGATGAACCTCTAAACTTTCCTAGCGCCTGCCTCTGACTTCAGACGTCACTAGTAATTGTCCCTTGCTCCTTCAAATGACTCAAATGACTTTGCATAGTTCAGAAATCTTTATAATAAATGATTTCCACTTCGTTCCTATTGCGACCACAAGCATATGTTCTTGTGAACAGACTGCTCAAGTGCTGCTTATGTACTTTTCCATTTTTATAATAAAAGGATGTTTGCCGATTTAACAAATCATCGAATCAGAAAAAATTACCCTAAACTATTATTGCATAATAATTTCTTTCCGCCCCCCTTTTTCGCATTATTTATTAATATAATTTCATTTTTTATAGTTTAGCATTAATATATTAACTTTTTTCTTTATTATAATGACAAATATATAATTTTATATGATATATCATAATTATATATATATTTTAATAAATTAATAGTGAAAAAAAAATAATATATTAATTTGAAAATATATTTTTAAATAATTTGCTTGTGAAATTTTTTTTAAAAATGTTATATATTCTTTAAGTCTTAGAGTGGCAAAATTGTCATTTTTTGCATTTTCCCTATATAACCCACGGATCGGGAAGAAATTTTTTTGAGGAAAACGAAGAAATTTGTAATAGTTAAGATCAATAGTAGTATCAATTATGCCTAATTTGTAGGTGAAGTCTAATTTGTAGGTGATAAATAAAGTTTTCAATTTTTATAGAAAAAAATGTATAATGTAAAAACGCTTAGTGAGCCTGAATGAGATGTAAAATTTTTAAATTTCATAAAACAGCACTAAAAATTGTCCGAGTTATTAACGTGCAAAACACATATAAAATAAATAGGGGTGATCATAAATTCAGACCTTATTTATTTTTCGGTCAGATTATAATAAAAAAAACAATGCTACAGGCCAGACCAGCCTGAAACAATAAAGAAAAAAAATTTATCAAAGTAGTAACCAATAATACCTTATGTTACAGACCAAAACCATTTACCGTTTCTCGAAATCTCGTCAAACATCCCTTATATTTTGAGTTAAAGTTTTTATGTATAAGAAATGCGCTGTTCGCGAGCTAATAACTTGGCCATAAAAACTCCAGATATTGATTATGTTGCGATCCTTATTTTATAGTTTTACCTAGTTTTGACAAAAATTACTAAAACCTAAAAAATCAGGAAACATAAAATAAGATACATTGTTACAGTTTTCAATAATAATTTTGGCCTTGGACATAATAACAAAGCATATAGGAAATTCATCCAAAGAAATTATATTTTTTTGCAATTTTAGACCCATTTTTTTAAGTGGCCAACCATAAAAAATAAGAAACAAGGAAGATCCCAGAACTCTAGGTGCTCAAACTCCGTGATTATTTATAGCGGAATAAAATGGCGCATTTTTTTCGGAGGACAACTGGCCATCGTTGTATTTAAAATATTTAATCCTATTACACAGGTAACAAATTTTTGAGAGTTATGAGCTAACTACGGAGATCAAACCTGTCATCTTAGGGATTTTTAAATCTGTTTACCGTTTTTTCTAATCAAACTTAGTTAATCAGCTATAAACATTGAAAATTTTAGAAAAAATGCCAAAAAAGAAAAAAGATTCAAAAACATAAATAAATTGAAACTTTTTTTTTACTTATTTACAACAGCTTAACTGCTAAATTAAAACTCTTAACAAAACTTTTATAAAAACCGAAAATATATCGTGTCGTATTTAAGTTTGGACGCGAAATATTCATCAAAATGCTGATGTAAGAGCTATACTAAAAAATTTATTTTACTCTATTTGAGAGGATAATTATAAGTTCCAAGAAATTTTTATATGAAAAAAAAGTCCTTAAATTTTTTCTTATTAGGGTATTCTCGATCTGTCAATTTGGTCAAAAAAAGACCATTTTTTCGATATGGGTGGATGTGAGGAGCCGAAGCCTGAAGAAAGAAAAACGGAATATGTATATGAGATAAGGCCATCATGGGGATATATTCTTTATGTTTTCATAAAATTCACTTTTTTGCCATTGATATTTGTTAACCTGTGTTATATTTAAAAGTTATTTTAAATTTTGTATAAACATAGTAACTCGAGGGTTGCGCACATAAATTTCGAATCAAAAATTAATCGTCTAAGTAAACTTTATTTTACTTTTTTATCATAACCTTATTTATCTTACCTACCTAACATAATTTAGTAAATAAAACTCAGTGAAATGACTTAAGCTTACTCAGCTGACCCTAACTTTGGTGTAATTAGCCTTAATGACAATTTTAAATTTTGAACAAGTTTTTCGAAATTTAAGGCGACCATGTATTTTAACCATCTCTAAAAAATATAAATGTTATTCATACCTCTCACTCTAATTAGAGTTTAAAATCCCCGTTCTTTAAAATTAATTTTTGAATAATAGTGTATGACATATAATTTTTAAATATGTTAAAAAAACAAATTTATTAAATTAAAAGAACGAAAGTATTACACTTTTAATTTGTGAAATATACAAAATTTATAAGATCAAGGCTACTTAGTGGTTAAAGTTCAAACCGCGTCGTCGGGTCTATATTTATTAAGGCACAGCCCAACAAAATGTGGTTTTTCATTTTAAGCCCAACCCGCAAATTCGGCCCTAAAATTTTAACTACAAGCTTTAAAATTATTAAAATACAGAGTGTGGAAGTAATACCCTTTATCGTGTGATTAGGGCATGTCAAAATTCCGGAATCGGAAAGGAGTCCATAACCTCAAGAACTCCGGAGTTTAATTTTTTTGGAATTTGCTAATTAACATTGGCTTTATATTGGAATTTGTATTTAAGTAGTCCAAACTCAGTTTGTTTAATGAGAGTTTAAATGAAAGAGCAGCTAATTATGTAATAATTTGTATTAACTAGCAAATTCCAAAAACTCCAAAGTTTATGTTCACGGTTCCGGAGTTTCGACATATTCTAAGTGTGAAAACAAATTTATAATTTTTAGTGCTTGTTAACAATTAAAAAAGTGGCAAATGAGATATAAAAAACTGGCCCGGCCGGTTTATCGGTCGACCGGAAACCTGGCGGATTTTTGGGTCCCGACTAGAAATTTTCCAAGTGTACTCTTCTAATCTACTTGCGCTAACTGTAAACACTATTAATTTATAAAAAGGTGTGAAAAAAATATTAAAAAAAAATTATTTATATATAAAACTGAATCGTTTTAAATTCAAATTTAAAACAGTTTTTTTTTCAACCCACAAAAAATCATGCAAATTATAGGTAGGAATGCAAAATATTTGATATTAAATAAAAATGTTGGAGCTTATACTTATAAAGGCAATATTAGATGAGGTTAAAGTTCTTATAATTATCTTTTTTCCTATTCATGCCTAATTTGATTAATTTTAGACTTTCCAATGAGTTGGCCCTGTCTTAGCAAGTTGATTAGAATTAAAGAAAAGGCCATAATACAGATTATTACAAGTTTCATAAGCTTGAATTCATTTATGTAGACCTTTTATAAATATTTATAAAATATATAGGTTACAAATTAATTGTTTATAGAAAATGTGTGTTTTAGACAATGTCAAAATTTTAAATTTTAACATTCTAGCAAAATATTTTAAAAAATATTATGACAAAAAATGCCTTTTTATATGCAAAATACCATAATAACATTTTGGTAAAAGGGTGGCTCGCCAAGTTTCTTGTTTATATTAGATGTCTTATTTTTTAGTTAGAAAAGTGTTAAGTTAGTGGGGTTATGAATATGATCGGAGTAAAATATTATATTAAGTTATGTAAATAATTGATTTAAATTTAACTATGTGCTTTTTGGTTAGCAAACATTTCACCCCCATAAAAGAGGCCTGCTTTACAATGCACTCAATATGCAATGGTCAGATTGAAACTAACAGTGAAATGGGCTACACATGTCTTAAACATAATAGGTCAAATAGATCAATAACATGAAAGAAATCAATTATTTTTCGTGTTTAAAAAAGCTGAGCACCCATGGGTAAGGTGACGCTTAATGGAGAAGAATATAGGATAACTTAATTCAACCAACTAATTATCATGGCTATGAAAGCCAATATTTTTATCAAAAAAAAATACTCATAACTTTAAATTTAGATTTTTTGAAATTTAATACCTAATAAATCTTAAATAGAATACAATTACAAAAATTTGGATTTGATAAAGTGCAATTAAAAACAATTACAATTGGTATAATCTCAATAAGAAAAAGATAACACCTAAATATAAAATTACTGATGCTTTAAGCTTAAGGTGAAAGAAACAAATTACAAATAATAAAAGGTATTAAAATAACATATATATGGTGTGTATGTGATATAAAATAAATAATGTAAACTAAACAAATATTAAATTTAAATAAAAATTTAATAAATTTGCAAAAAATTATACACCATATTTGTATTTAAATTTTAATACCTTTAACTATAAACCTTACTTAATTATTTGTAAATTTGAAAAACCAAATAATCTAGAATATGGCATAAAGATTATAGCTCAATTTATAAAATTAAATACCAATTTCATTCCATATCATAAATTTTGACTAATTAACTAAACATTTTTGAGCTATAGATTTTCAAGGTTTATAATCAGTTTTGATATTATAAAAAAATGTCTATAATTAGTCTCGAGGAAATATACCATATGATAACCAATATTTTAAATTAAACTAACTGACACGGGGCCACACACTTTTAAAATAAACAAGTACATAATATTTAGACAATTAAAAAACATTTCTCTAACTTAAAATTTTTAGACTTTTTTACTTAAAACTCATTAGCAAATGAATGCCATTACTACAAAATTATTATCAATGACAAAGCATATTAAAATTTTACCACTAATTATATGTGGCAACTTTTAAAATCTTTGGCAATACTAAAAATTTAATAAAGGGTTTAACTCTAGAAGGAAAACTAGCTTTTTCTGTAAATCAAAAGGCTAAACCTAAATATTGGCTCTTATAGACTGAACAACGCATCTAGTATATTTTTTGCATGAACCTATAGTTATAACCCAGAATATCATAGTATTTTAAACTACACCTAAAATTAACCCTCTATTAATAACATCATTTCCTACACGGTTATATTTAGTCTACCCTATTCCCTCAGATTACCAACGTTTTAAAAAACTCTCAAATACACAACAGAATAATCTTTAATCATCAAAAAAAATTACCCGATAAAAGGTGTCGTACGCGCGCTCACGCCTTACGCGTGCACAAAACCTAAAAAGAAAAAAAGATTATTATTTTTAGTTAGTTTATTAGTTGCTGGTTTTTGGTGTTGAAAAGTAATTATATGGTTGGTTTGGTGCTGGTAAGAAGTGATGGAGATTCAATGTTTTGATGCAATTAATAATAAATTAAATAAACACAAAGTCTACAAGTATTTTTTTCTTATTCTAAATGCCCATGCTGAGGTATATCAACAATTGAACATTTAACCCCAATGATTAAATATGCCCTAATAACAATAATAACATTCCCTTCTTTTTGACCCGAGGTTAATAATAATAAAATTCCCTTTGAACCCGAAGTTTCGTCAATGGCTCAGAACCTAATGGCGTAGTCGCAAAACTGAAAAGTTTTATCATGTGAACATGTATACAATATTACTCAATCAACCGTATCAAATCTTCTTAGTGCTAGTTTATAATAATAATAAGTAATAATAACAAATATGTGTACAAACTTACATGCAGAGTATTGAAAGATTTTCGAGCAAAAGGAACCGGGCAACTTCACAAGAAATGCATCATTCTTATTACTGGTTTGTTTATAAAATTGGCTACAAAGTCCAATTTCAAATTATATAAAGATTTTAAATATTTTGATTGTGATTAAAATAAATTATGTAATATGTGGTTTTTTTTTTAACATTTTAATTTTTTTGTAATTGGCCACTGCATCTAATTTTATTAAGGAAGGGTTTATTTTGGGCTTTGTAAAGAAGGGAGGTGGCGTATTGCATGTGTCTGAGTACAAACGCAACCAATTTCCTTAGGGTCAATCAAGTATTAATATGGTTATAAGTGTATCAGCCCTCTAATGGATATAGGTATTGCTATAAGTTAAATAGCCCATAAGTATTTATTTATTTTTTTGGTTTGTTTTGGAGAGGCTAAAAGACCTCTTGTTGGGCATGCCCGGGTTTTTTGTCGAATGGGACATAAAAAATAATTCCTGTTTTTTTGGTTTATTTGGGTCGATGGATAAAGTATTTGGGCTGATTGATAAAAAAAATTGGGCTGATTTATGTTTTTTGGGGCTATTAAGGAGACCCTTATAAAGAAAGGATGATAATTAGAGAATAAAGATATGCTGTTTAAATGTTTTTTTTTGCCTTGGTGTCGTTTCGGCGAACAGGCCTGAAAAAATGCCGCGTCTTTGTTTTCTCTTCCTTTTAATTAATAATATAAAGTAATCAATCCTTGTTAAAATATTCAAACAAAACTTTCTACACTGATAACCATATCGTGAAAAAATCCCCAAGTTCTGGCAATTTTGTTTTATAGCTCAATTCTTTGTAAAATCTATTTTAAAATTTCCTTTTTGTTCATACCACATACCAATTTGTTTGGGAAGTTTTAGATTCTTTAATAATAAAACCCTTTGGGGTTCTTCTGGTTCCCCAGCTTTGAGCTATCAGTTTTAGCTTTTCGAAAGGCGGCCTCCTTCCTCGCCTACGCCCACTTTGTTTTCATAACCAAACCAAATTCAAATACCAACGGGCCCGGCTGGCCTTCCGCGCACATCAACCCTAATTTGGCCACATCATCAATCGTTTGAAACCAATATTTACCTGCCACAACTTACCCTTGTTCACCATTTACAAACCGCTTTCAGACCCTCAAATCAACAAATACACATTACATACAAATCCGTTGCCATTCATCAGGCCGCCGCCTCAAACAAGCTTTTGGCGGCAAAACCCAAATATGCATACTAATTTTATAAATGCCCTCTTCAGATTTTCAACAATTTTTGCAACAACCCAACAGCTAACAACTGATCAACTTCAACAATTAAAACCTCCTTAGTTTTTACTTTGACCTTTTTTTAGCTTAGCATTAATCTAAAATTAAAAAGTTTAATTTGTCTTTTTTTTTTATTTTTTTTTTTCCATATCTTTTTTTGTTTTTTTCTTTATTTTTCTATTTTTTCTAAATTTTACTTGTTTCCCAAAACCTGTATCCCATCCTACTCAATTTTAACCCTGTAAGGTGTTCAATCTTCCAATTTGTTTCCCCGCTGACCCACTTTGTCCTTTTTTTTCTTTTAAACGTTTGGTTCAGTGGATTTTTAATGAAAAATGTTCTGTTTGTTTTAGGCTCTTTCATTAAAGAATAATAATTTAATATCCTCCACGGTCCCAAGGATAAAAGTGCCCGGGAAGCAATAAACCGGAGGCCCTCCTAGTAAATGAGCCTCAGTTTGATCTAATCCCTGAAGTCTTAACCCCGATCTTCCCCCTTCCTCAAGATTATAATTTATTTGGGCAAGCAACAAAAGTTTTTCGTCTAACAATAAGCTTACATAAAAGTCGTTCCTTTTTGGCCCGACCCAAATTTTGGCTAAAGGGACCCACAATTCAGGGTTCCCAAAGTGGTAGTGCCTTTACGTGTTTTTCCAAATTTTATCTACTTTAGTGGAATCCCCTAACCATGTAATTGGGAAAATTAATTTTTTCCCAACTTTGATATTAGGAATCCCAGACCCCTTGATGAGCTCCTTTAGTCCAAGTTATAAAATCTAAAATTAATAATTTCGACCAGGCTGTTTTTTCCCCTCCTTTTCAGCTTCAAACTTCCCATAGCCTACCGACCAATTTTTTAAAAAATTTCGATAAAATTAATAATTTTAATCTTAAGGGGCCCCAGTCCTTCAAGGCAATAATTCATTGCACCTAATACTCCTGAAACAATCGAACAATTAATAGACAAACACCCTAAGCCCGCTAATAAGTTTAAAATTCTCCCTATTTTAAATACAAAATGAAATATCACCAAATAATTCTTAAAGCCTAAAAGTTTCCAACAGCCGCTCCAGCTAGCTTTTTAGCCTATATTTTTAAGGCCTTTTAGAAATTGTATTCTAGTTTTTTAATCAACATTTTTGCAAAGTGGTAAATTTTATTTTTAATGGATTCCCACTGGAATTTCCCCCAATTTTTGGGGCTCTCTCCCCCTCCAAGAAAGAACAAAATTCGCCCTATAGCTATTGGTTGTTTTTAGCTCTTATTTCTAAAGTTATATGCAGCGGTTAAATCCACTTTAGCAAACCTACGTCCCTCACCAACGGGTTTTGGTATAGAAGGGGCTGTGAAATTGCGATTCCGCCCCCGCCTTACCTTAGAATCAATGAATTCTGACGAATATTTAGTTAAACGGACTTAAAAAACCTTTTATTGCCTAGTCGTTCTTACCTTATCGATCTTTAAAAATTTTCCCCAATACCACAACTATACTTTAAGTTTGTATTGTACAATATTAAATTTAGGTTATATTTTCCTCACAGGTTAAAAGCTTTGTTTTGCTTCTTAAAAATTGATAGTAAATTTCTAATTCAAAAATCTCGTTTGCATATGGTATTTAGATGTTGTACCATGTGTGGCAAGTGGATGATATCAATTTAGCCTTAGTATAGCCCAAACCTTTTCTGTTTTAAACTTATCTCTTAATCCTAACAAATGTGAGATATATCCTTTCCGCCATTTACAAATTCTATAGTTGAAACTTTAATAAAACTCATAGTTTAATAATCTTAGGTTCCCGTAGGAGGTTTTGTTGGTTGAAAATTTTAGAGAATATTTACTTGTTTTAAGAGAAAAATTAGAAATTTTAAAAAAATTACCCTTTCATCAGTTTTTTCTTCTAAAAAATGTTTTTTAATTCCTCAATTGCAATTTTGTTCCGGACAGAGTTTTGTTTTTATTCTCTGTAAAAATTTGAGCACGAATTGTTTTATTTTTCAAATCTTTTATTTAAAATTTGATTTGAATAATTACTCATTTCCCTACCAAATGGGTGGATGGGGTCAGGTCACCCAGTAATATAGCGTTTTTTCCTTTTTTCATCCTTCAAGATACAATCTTTAAAATCAAAATTTTAACTCGGACGATTTTTTTTCAAGCCTTAACTACCTGGGCTTTTGAGGCCCCTACCAGTCATACCTGAAACGGGTGTCAAAAAGAATGGGATATGTGTTTAGGTAAACTCTCTTGCTTACCTTTTACAGAGTGAAAAAACCAAATCCCTTCTTAGATCTCTCTTCATAAATTAGGTTGAATGGTTAGGGGTTCCCAGTAAGTTAAATAATCAATTACTTCCTAACGAAGCGTTTCAATATGCTTTGTATTTGGTTTAGGAATTCCTTTTTCAACACCTTACATTTGCAGCAAATGCAAGACTCTCACGATAGTTTTGGCCATCCCTTACATTGTTTGTCGAATTCAAAGATAAGGGACAAATAAGGTTAATATCATTATCGCACTTTTTTAAAAAGGCTAATATACCGTGTGTTTTAGAACCTTGTCTATCTTTTAATTCTAAAAGACTGATGAAAAACTCTTGTTCCTTCTCTGAGGGAAAACTTTATTTTGGGATTTCACCTGTGTTGATCCTCTGGCCCCTTCAAATTATAATTTTGATCAATTTTGAATGCCGAAATTTTAAAGAAAGAAAATATTGTTTTTTAAATTGATAATATTTTTATACCAATTGTTGCCACAACTTCTGGATCATTTGGTCCTGAAGCCTTGAAAATTTTCAAAAAATTGGTAAACTAATTAAAAATAATTTTATTTCACAAGTTTTAGATAAGGAAAAATTTCCATAGAAATTTTGAAAAATAATTATTTTCTATTTAAAAATACGTGGCCGGAAGACTCTAAAATTTAGTAAATATAATATTTTTATTATTTTTTATTTTTTTTTTTTTTAAATTTATTTTAATTACTTCTTTCATATATTACATTTAATATACCACCTGTTTATAATTTATTAATTATATTTAACATTGTTAATTTGATATTATAATATATTAATGCTGGAAATCTCATAAATAAAATCTTTTTAATTAAATTATTTGAATTTAGAATATGTATTAGTAATATTATGTAACACAATATGCAATTTTAACTGTTATATCACAGGTCAACAATTTTTTGAGAGTTATGAGTTAACTACAGAGATCAAACCTGCCACCTTAGGGAATATCTCCGTTTACCGTTTTTCCTAATCAAACTTAGTTAGTCAGTTATAAACATTAAAAATTTTAGAAAAAATGTCAAAAAACAAAAAAGATTTAAAAAAATAAATTGAAATTTTATTTTTGCATATTCACAATAGTTAAACTGTTAAATTTAAACTTCAAATAATATTTTCATTAAAACCCGATAATATATCGTGGAATTTTAGTTTGGACGCAAAATATTTTATATTATCTATAAGCCGATGTAAGAGCTTGCTATATGAATAAAAAAATTTTTTCATTATTTGTGATTAAAAATATAAGTTACAAGGGATTTTAATATGCAAAAAAGATTTTTAAATTTTTTCTTTTAGGGTATATTTAGATCTGTCACTTTGGTCAAAAAAGGCCATTTTTCGTTGTAGACGGATCTAAGGAGCCAAATACGGATGAAACTAAGAAAAACGAAAAATACATATGAGATAAGGCTATCATGGGGACGCATTCATTTATGTTTCCATAAAATTCACGTTTCTGACATAAATATTTGTTGACCTGTGCTATACGCCAAAAAATATTCCGCCGGCTGTATATAGGCTTTGGACGTTGAGATCAAGTCCAGGCAATATTCCGCCGGCCAAAATGCGTTGGACTTGACCTCAACGTCCAAAGCTTATATTCCGCCGGCGGAATATATTTTGGCGTATAGTCAGCGTCCATAATACAGTTTCGCCGACGGAATATTGTTTGGACGATCTCAGCGTCCAAACCGGCAATTTTTGCACAATTTAAGGGACAAAGAGTGAACTTTATGGAATAAATTTTGAATAATCTATCATTAGACGTTTTTGATTTTTTATGCTAAGAGTATGAGATGATTAATGAATAGGGGTCAAATTGAATTTAAATTTAGGGTTAAGGGCTAGAATAGTGCTAAAAACTTACAGACTTAAAAACTGCATATTTGAAAGCGCATAGATTTTTAATCGTCAGAAGTGCGTTAACGTTATAATAACCGCTCAATATTTTTTGTTTTTAAAATTGAGCGGAAGACTCTAAATAACGCCGAGATAGTAATGTACCTGTGACTTTCAAGGCATCGAGAACCTTAGCGCGCAATAATTATTCAAATGTAAGCAGGTATTTAAAAAACATACCAAGGTGCCTTTAAACGCGTAGGTGATTTTGATAGCACGCGAAAGACTCCTAAAATTGCACAGAAAAATAAATTGGTACTGCGCACAGGTGTCGAACTTTTAGGAGCACCAAAACGATTAAAAATTTACAACTTTTAAGACTTACCTAAGCCTTATTTAACCCTTTGTTAGGGTTAAGGCATTACCTGATCAGCTGTTCCTTAAAAATGCGAGATTGGAATTGAAATAATGGAAGGTTTATAAGTTAATATCTGCGATTTTTGTCTAATTAACAAACCGGCTTTAGATCTTCCTTAAATTTTTTAAATTACACTGGTCCCATGTATTTTTTGTGGTCCGATTAAGAATTAAAACATTTTTAAAGAACAAAGAAATACGGTTAAATGACTATAGGCTCAATATAATATCAAATTCAAAGTATATTTAAAATGAATATTTTGACAAACTTTTTATATTCCCTGTCAATATTTGAAAAGACGCGTAGCAAACTTTTGGTTGCGCACCAAGGCTTAAAAGCACGAAGTTTTTTCCTGAATTTAAAATCGCCCCAATTATTTTGGAAAGAATTGAGGTCGCGCGAAACCTTAAACGTGCAATATATAAATTACATTAAAATTCTATAAAGCGCAACGATATTAAATTGACGCTGAGTATTTTTAAAGGCGCGCAATAAAGATATAATTTAGATCGGGCCAAATTTTGGCCCACAGCCAGATCGGCCAGAACCAAAATTTGTTTTTTCAAATTTAGGGTCGGCTCCAATCCAAAAATTAGGCCCGAATATTTTTAATTACAAGCTAAAAAGTGTTGTTTTAAAAATACAGTAAAAATAAAGTGTAATTATACCCATTAGCGTGTGCAAATAAATTTATCGTTATTAGCTCTTGTTAATAATAGATAAAAATAAAGCATAAGAAATTTAAACCGCCCATCTCGGCTTGTAATTTCTATTTTTAAATTAAAGCCCAGTGCGTTTGGCCCGTTAAATATTTTGACTCGTCTTGGCCCCTGTTTCCTGGCGGACCGGGGGCCGGACTCGGTTTTCGACTTATCTCTAATATGATTGTAGGCAAAACATTTAAGAAAAAATTATATCGCGAAGTGTCGAGGGCTTTTAATCGGAGCAGGGTGCTATGATTATAAGTAAATTTTTTTATTTAAAATTATACATTTGTGTGGACATTTGACATCCTTTTGAGGGTAAATAAAATTTTATAAAATAATAAAAGCGCATTTTTTGGATTCTAGTCATCAAATTAACTTAGTATTCTCAAACTTTTAAATTAGAGCTGAAAGCCCGCAAAATGGGTAAATTAAGCGAGAACTTTTTACTCATTTTGCCTCTTTTTTTAAATTGTTAACAAATAAAAAATGGGAAATTTAATAATCAACAATGAAAGGTATTTGATCTGCAATCTGTATACTGGTACCTTCAAATCAAAAAAAAAAATTTATAGCTTATAAATTTACCGTTGTAAATTTGGGTAGGGCCCGGTCTCAAATAAATAAAGAGTTACGGGCGGTCCGGTCCAAAGCTACAATAGGGTGGGAATATTACGGCCCGGTTTGAACTTTAATTCTAATGTGTTTGTTTTAAAGTTTTCTTTTTTTCTTAAATTTTCTCATTCTTTAAAATATAAGATCAGGGGAGGAAGAAGTCAAAATAATTACATTAGATGTATTTCGAATCTAAAATTATATTGATGCTAATGTCATCCGGTCATTATTTTCCATTTTTTTAAAACGTTTTAATCCTTAATCGGTCCATCAAAAATCTTAAATTGGCTAATAGAGCTCGTTTATTTACATTTGTATAAAGCCGGTTGGTTAACTGGACAAAAATTGCAGACAACTCACCATAACATGCCCTTAGCGCAACCCATTTTGAATTTTAAGGCCCGGCCATGCAGGTCTTGAACAAAAATTTTTCATGCACATAATTCCTGTACTCTTATTTTTAGGTTCAAAAAATATCAAATAAGAAACACTGTCCATAACCATTTATTACCTCACTGTGAGGTACAAATAAAAAAATAGTATTTGCCACTCTCGTTTCTTTTTATACATAAAATCACAATAAAAGTTAAGGAGGGAAAAAAAACTTTTTAAATTAATTATTAGTAAAGGCTACCAAGACTACGGTAAAAGCAATAAATCATCACAATATATTTATCAGATGTTTGTTGCCGCCAAAAAAATAATTAACACAAATCCTAAATCTCCTTGCCCTATATCTCTTAAAAAATACTGTAGGCCCGCCACAATTGAACCCATTTAGCAGGCTTAGATAAGTCTTAAAAGTTGTAAAATTTTTATTGTTTTGGTGCTTTTAAAAGTTCGACACCTGTGCGCAGTCCTAATTTATTTTTCTGCATTTTCGGAGTCCTTCGCGTGCTCTCAAAACCTACGCGTTTAAGGCACCTTGGTATGTTTATTAAATACCTGCTTACATTTAAATCTTTATGGCGCGCTAGGATTCTCGATGCAAGTCACAGGTACATTACTGAACCTCACGTTTTTTAGAGTCTTCCGCTCAATTTTAAAAACAAAAATTGCGCATTTTTTATAATATTAGCGCACTTCTGATGGTATCAAAAAATCTACGCGCTTTTAAATATGCAATTAAAGCGCTTTTTAATAAACAGGTCCGCTTATGAATCTTTGAGTCTTTAAGTTTTTAGCACCATTCTAGCCCTTTACCCTAATTTTAAATTCAATTTTACCCTTATTCTTTAAATATTTCATGCTCTAAACATAAAAAATCAAAAACGTCTAATGATCGATATTTAAAAATTTATCGCATAAAGTTCACTGTTTGTCACTTAAAATGGCAAAAATTGCCGGCGGTATATAGGCTTTGGACGTTGAGGTTAAGTTCAGACAATATTCCGCCGGCGAAAATGCGTTTTGGACGTTGACTATACGCCAACAAATATTCCGCCGGCGGAATATAAGCTTTGGACGTTGAGGTCAAGTCCCGACAATATTCCGCCGGCGGAATATCGCGTTTGGGCGCTGACATATTTTGAAATATCCATCATAGACGTTTTTGATTTTTTATGCTGTATGAGAAGTTTAATGAATAGGGGTCAAATTGAATTTAATATTAGGGTTAACGGCTAGAATAGTGCTAAAAACCTACTTAAAAACTGCATATTTAGAAGCGCTTAGATTTTTTAGATACCCTCAGAAGTGCGCTAACGTTATAATTTTTGTTGTTTTTAAAATTGAGCGGAAGACTCTAATAACGCCGAGGTATTTTAGTAATGTACCTGTGATTTTAAATGCATCGGGAATCCTAGCGCGCAATAAATATCCATATGTAAGCAGGTATTTAAAAAACATACCAAGGTGCCTTAAAACGCGTAGGTGATTTAGATAGCACGCAAAGGACCCTAAAATTGCGCAGAAAAATAAATTAATGTTGCGCACAGTGAACTATTAGGAGCTCCAAAATGATAAAAAATTTACACCTTTTAAAACTTATTTAAGCTATTTTACCTTTTGTTAGGGTTAGGGCATTTAAAACCTGCTTGGGCGGGCCTTAAAAATGGATATTGGAGATTTGAGATTTTTGTCCAGTTAACAAACCGGCTTTAGACCTTCCTTAAAATTTTTTTGGTTCCCATTTGTATTTTTTGTGGGCCGATTAAATATTAAAACATATTAAGACAAAAGATAGATGGCGTTAGTCTCAATACACAGGTCAACAATTTTTTGAGAGATATAAGTTAACTACAGAGATCAAACCTGCCATCTTAGGGAATATTAAATTCGTTTACCGTTTTTCCTAATCAAACTTAGTTAGTCAGGTATAAACATTGTAAATTTTAGAAAAAAAGGTCAAAAAAAAACAAAAAAGATTCAAAAACAAAAATAAATTAAAATTTTATTTTTGCATATTCACACAAGGTAGACTGTTAAATTCAAACTTTAAATAATATTTTCATTAAAAGCCTATAATATATCGTGTCGTATTTAAGTTTGGACGCGAAGTATTTTGTATTCTTTAAATGCCGATAAAAAAGCTTGATATATTAATAAAATTTATTTTCCATTATTTGTGATTAAAAATATAAGTGACAAGGATTTATATATGCAATGTAGCTTTTTATATTTTTTCTTCTCAAAAAAGGCCATTTTTCGTTATAATCCAAGGAGCCAAAGAAGGAAGAAACTAAGAAAAACGAAAAGTATATATGATATTGGGCCATCATGGAGATGCATTCTTTTATGTTCTCATAGCAATCTCGTTTCTATAACTGATTAAAATATATTGTTAATATTTTGAATCATTTTGAATCCCATGCCGATAAAAAAATCTAAATCATAACCCCAAAAGGTGTTGTTATACCGGACGTTATATTCCCGCCCCAACTGTCTTACTTATAATGATTTAGCTGCCCGCCCGTAATCGTTTTTTATACCCAGCCCGATACGAATTTTTATATATAGCCCACATTTTCTCTCAATTTTGAGGCTTGCTTTTGACAATATACCTGAGAGAGCCAAAATAGGCGCTCTATATTTTTAGAAAATTTTGCTTACCCCTTTTGGGAAAAAAGTGTTTGATGTTTCAAACGGTTATTTTTACCTGTACAGAGCCAGGTGTCCAACACCTAATAAACTTTGCGTTGCTATCTTATAAATTCTGTTTTAACCCTCAATCGTTAAGAATATTACTATTAAAACAGGCAAGTGGACTACCTTAATAAACCCCGAAAAGAGCGAATAGGAAAGCATAATTATTCTATATTCCTTATAATTACAATGTCAAACATAAGGTATCATAAAAATTTTTACAATAAGTTGAAGACCAAGGTGACCATAATTTATTAAAATAACCATCAAACCCCTATAACAGTTTTATACCCGAAAATTTAAAAGATTTTTATTAAAAACGGCGAAATCTTCCCTATTTGGGCATGTTAAAAAAGTGACCGGATATTGAGTTTTAGTATAGTGTTCCCAGTCAGAATTAGAAAGCCCGTCCGGCCCGGTGCCCGGCCCAAAATGTCGGGCTGGGCCTAAATATAAAATATTAGTCGGGCCGACCGGGCCCTTTTATTTAATTTCGGATTCGGACCAGGCCGGGCCGAAAATTTTTGATGCTTAAATATGCCTATTTTTTTGCGCTATAATTATTGCCAAAAATAGTTAGAAATGAAAATGATAAGTGAGTATGAACGAGACGGAGTGATTCGCCAAATCCGGTCTCAGCTTTGACAAATATTAACTGTTCAACTTATTAAGGAGGTAGGTGTGAAGATGACAATATTAGAACCGAGGACGAAATTACAACTTAATAAACCTCCCACCACAAGACTTAGTAAAAAACTTCTACCTAAGTTAAAACATATGCAACCAAAATCTTGGCCACTCCTGCGAGCTCCTGCCCTGCAGAACGTACCTTTTCGACAGCCGGTCAAATATTTACCAAAAGAAGAAATTGTTTAGGCCAGGAAAAACTGGATTATATAATTTTTTTAAATGATTACTTTAAATCAATTAATGCTCTTGATATTAATAATTTGCTATAATTGATGTACAATTGTTAGTAATATTCACAAAAAATATTACGGGCCGGCCGATGTTAATAAATTCGGGCCGTGCCACACGTTAAAAAGTTTCGGGCTGGCCGGGTCTCAAAAATACGGCCCGGCCCGTATTAGTAAGGTTAATATGTATGTAGGCCCGTTAAGACATTTCAATTTCGTAAGTGGGAATTAAAACGAAAGTTAGAATTTTGACAAGTAAAATGTCTTAATATGGTATATTATATAAAAAAAATTATTAAAAATAAAATGTCCTTTATTTCTCCAATCTTACGAGCAAGTTATAATTTTTTAAAAAACGTCAAAAAGAGAATAAGTTTTTTTGGGCATTGATTTAAGACACCTGTTTTTTTTTACAAATTCCTCAAAGGGCTCTATCAAAAAAAAGCATAAAAAACTAGCCTTGAATTTGAAGTCCCCTAATGGAGTCGGTAAACTAAGTAGCCCCTAACTGGAAGGGGAAACTTATTTTTCGGTTTTTTGTCATATTTTGGCTGTTGTCTTTAACAACATTTTCAATGTTAATACTGCATTTCAATGTTACTAATTATAATATTTGATACTCTACAGGGCTAAATGGGTTTAGTTGTAGAGGGCAGTATTTTTTAAGAGATATAGGGCAAGGAGATCAGTTACGTTTTGTGTTAATTATTTTTTTGCGGCAACAACATCTGCTAAATATATTGTGATGATTTATTGCTTTTACCGTAGTCTTGGTAGCCTTTACTAATAAAAAAATAAAAAGCTTTTTTTTTTCTCCCTCCTTAACTTTTTTATTAGTTGTATTTTATGTATAAAATAAAGGGCAGGTCTATTCGGTGTAAAATAAACTCGTGTAAAATGACCTTTTACACGAGTTCATTTTACACCGAATAGACGCCTCTAATGTTGCCGCGTATTCGTTCGTGGAGGTATTATCACCATATTGGTGATACAAATGGCAACACTACTTACTCCCCTTCTTTGGACTTACACACCGAATAGACTTTAACACGAGTTTATTTTACACCGAATAGTAAAAACGCTTTGCAATATATATGACTTATTATAATAATGGTTTTCTAATGTAAAATTTTGTGTGGATTTCAAATTTGTAATTCAATTTTGTCTAACTCTTTTGGTTTTTAAATAAATGCGGGTTTAAAATTTTAATAACAATATAAACTATCAAATTTGAATTCTTACAAAGCTAATGATTATAATCGACTAATCTAACATTGTAAAAGGAAATTTAGTTATTTTATTCGCAAAATTATTTAATATTCTATAATTTCTGGTAAAATATATATAGATAAAGCTTAAATGTTAGTTCGGAAGTTATTTATATAAATAGAAGAATTGTAAATGTCAAACTAATAACTCGTGTGGCCAAAAGGACAGACTGCTACGTTCCTCTCCATGCGTGCCCCGGTTCGAGTCCCTGTGGATACTTTTTTGAATAAATTTTTAATATACCCAAGTGTTACCTGAATTAGGGTAAAATTTTTTTAGCAGTTCCTAGAATGCTTTTTATTATTTTAGATTTTTCTTATTTTAAGACTCATGGTTGCAAAGGGTGATGCAATTAAATTTTTTTATTTATTAGAATACCTTTTCTAGAAAACTTTGTAAATATGTGCATTGGTAAATTTAGGCACTGTTTAATGACTTTTTATGATAATTTAAAGGTGGGTCACATCCTCATTTAATTTAACCAATAATGTATAATTAATGAGTTCAGTTATTTTTCTCTCATTTCAAAATTTTTTATAATTAACTTTAAATATTAAAAGCATCATCTAACTGTGATGAATATAAAACTCTTACATTTATAGTAGTTGTTTCACAAAAAGAGGAATCTTGGCCCTTGAAATCTACAGATTTGAACATTTGCCTCTAGGCAAAAAGCAGTTTTTTTATTATAATAATAACAATTTTGTTTATATATACCAAAGTTAAATACAAGATTCAGACATCATATATTCAATTAAAAGTGTGAGCATATCAATAATTATTTGTTTTAATAGTTTTAAAACATTCTTGTATAATAATTCAAAGTTAGATTTGGTGTTAAATTTCATAACATTTTTAATTTTTCTAAAAAAACAAAACACTAAACTTTATAATATTAAAAGTTGAGTTTATAGATCACAAGAAATTTTAACTAATTATTTAGACAACATTATTATGTTGTTAAAACAAATTAAGGACCAAAATTACACATATTTTTAAAAAATATCAGGTATTTCATGCTTTAAAATAAAAGATATTTCATTACTTTATACTTTGTGTCAATAAATCCTACAATTTGGGTCAATTATTTTTTCTCAACAGTTGTTTTGTCCTAAATAACAAGTAAAAATACTAAGTCATATCTATTTTTGGAAGACCAACTAAAATTTTATGTTTAATATTATAATTTCAAACTTTTTTTTTTAATTGCAAAACTTAAAAAAAAATTAAAGTTAAAATGAAAAATATAGTTTTTTTAACATCAAGATACCTAAACACAGGCTCTTAATTATGCACTTTGCATTTGAAAAATAATCTAATAGCTTATCTTACCAATAAGCAAGGTTGCAAATAACTTATTGATAGAAATCGCTAATTGATAATGGTGGTAATTTTGCTAAAACAGATGAGGATTGATTTAAAATTTTTACAAATAATTTAATTTATTCAATATAACAATTAAACAAATTTTATGATTATTAAGTTTAAAATTAATACACAATAAGGTTTATAAACTATTAAATTAAAAATAATTAATGATCTGTTCCCACCAATTTATATGATGTCTTTATCCATATGTAAATATTTTAACTTTAATATATATAAACAAAACAAAATTGTTATTATAATAGTGAAAAAAGGGCTTTTTGCTCAGTGGCAAATATTCAAATTAGGCTTTAAGGGACAAGATCCTTCTTCTTGGGAATCAACCTTTATGTGAGGGATACTCATCACAGTTATATGGGTTTTTTTAAGTTAATTATAACATATTCTAAAATGAGTGAAAAAATAAATGAACTAACTAATTATGAATTAAAAAAATTGGCTAAAATATAAATGAGAAGTGTGTGTCCCGCCTTTTTTAAAATTATCAAATTAAACAGTGCCAATCTACCAGTGAACATATTTACAAAGTTTCCTACAAAAGGTATTTTTGAGTTTTAAAATAAAAGAAAAAAATTAATCTTAAAAAATTATACTGTCATAACATTTAAATTACCTAAAATAACAAATAACACTCCAGGAACTACAAAAATATTTTTACCCTAATTGATGCAACACTTGAATATATTAAAAATTTATTAAAAAAAGTTTCCACAGGGACTCGAACCGGGGCACGCATGAAGAAGAACGAAGCACTCTGTCCTCTTGGCCACACGTGTTATTAATTTAACATTTAAAATTCTCTTATTTATATAAAAAACTTCCAAAACTAACATTTGAGCTTTATCTATATATATATATATATGGTCAATTCCACCTCAATCCAGCAAGTCCGGGAGGGGTCCCTTGTTTGGCGAATTTGGGGGTGTTCTAAGGTTCTCTATCGGTTTTTTTGCCGGAAGTGTTTTTGACGAAGATAGGGGCAAAAGAAAAAAAATTGCAAGGTGAATTTTCACATTTGATGCAACTTTGGGAGGTTATAAGTCAAAAAGTATTATAGCTAGAGACTTAATTTTTTTTTTATTTTGAAGAGGACAATAAGGGCTATCTTGCATGTGTTTATTTTTTTAAAATTATTTTTTTATAAATTTTACAATTTTGTAAAGAACATTTAGTTTGATATAACAAAAAATACGTATTTTTGAATTTCTTAAAAAATTGCTGAAATACAGTCCTTAGTATTCATTATTAATATGTGAACTCAAAAGGATGGGACGACTAGACTTTTAAAAATTCAAAAAAAAAATTTTTTTTTGATTTTTAGACAAAAATTTGCTCCCTGTACTATATTAAAATATTTAAAAGTGCCAAATTTGTTTATATATAAGAAGTTAGACATAGGGGCAAATATGTTTGGCTATAACAGTTTTATTAATTTGATTCAAACTATTGTCAATTTTGGAAAGAAAAGGGAACTTTAGAACAAAAAAATTGGTAATTTTCAGTATTTTACTCCTATCTTCTAAGCCGATTTCTGGGTCACTACCAAACCAATTTGAATATTTAAAACTGCATTTTATACATAAAACATCACTATATAACATATATTTCCCCCAACATTTTTTAACGTACCCATAGTTTTTATGAAATAAAAAAAAGTTTGAGGTTTTTTGAAATTTTAAGGTGTAAAAAATAAAAACCTAAAATTTTTATGTAATATATGTTAACTTTTACTAGTCATTTTTAGTTTGATGAACAATATTAGAATATGTAATAATTCTCAATATTTATCCTCGGCAAAATTCAAAAAATTTGTTAAATTTATTGGATAAAAAAATTTAAGAGGATTTTAGAAAAATAATAAGGTTAAAAAATTTGTAAAAATTAATTTTTTTCTATTAATTAATAGTTTTTAAATAAAACAGATAACAACGTTAAATCTGAAAAAATAAGTAAAATAGAATATATTTGGCCTATTTAGAATATTATGATTTAAAGATTTTCTTTTTTATGATTATCAACAAACTTAAAATAAACGTAAAAAGTCAATTATTTTATGAAAATAGTGATATGGTTTTTTGATATTATAACTGATAAAAGAAGTGGATTTTAGGGTTAAACAACCTTAAATGAATATGAGGAGAATTAGTTCAATGATGAATTTTAAGACTAAATATTAGAAATTTAATATAAACAAAATATAGAATTCAGTCTTTTTTACTAATTTTTACAAATGAAATAAGTTTTTGAAAGGTATTTAGATCAAGGAAACATATGTATCTAACTGACTTAATAAAGTTTAAAAAACAATTTAAGTTCAATTAATTTTAGTTTTATAATATAGAGCTAAACCTATTTAAGAAAGAGGAAATATTATGTTATTGATTCTATGGGTATAGATTTGGGCATTGACTAAAGTTTTTTTATAACTAAATGTGTTCCTTACGAGTTTTAACACAAAAATGTGTTTTAATAAATACATTAAATTACTAATTTAATAAAAATAATGAAATGATTTAATAATCTGAGTTTTTTATAATTAACCTATCTAGTTCATTTTAAGATTTTCTATAATAAATATATACTATTTTTTAACACTTTAACAGGAAATATGACTCATTATATAGGTTCTAGATATTTTTAGATAATTTTGAAAATAATAAAAAAATAAGCTTGCACAGACGAATACAATTGGTTAGTTTTTGACACCTGAAAATTTGTGTTTTTTGGAAATTTAGGTATTTTATTGTAGAAGGTAAAATCGAGTGAAAAAGGTGGGGTATTATATGTTATTAAGCAATATTTCATCTATAAAATAAATGTTAAATATTAAAAAAAGGTTGGTGGTTTACCAGAAAGTCGATTTTGAAAACAGAAAATTTTCACTTTTTTCGGTTTTAAGGTTTTTTTCATTGTAAATTTAATAATGGTAGTAATTAATTAAATCAAACTATTATGGTTAATAATTGATATGTCCTGTTTTGAATACTGTCTAATTTGGACATTGGATATTCTAATATAGTGCAAAGGGATAAATGTGTCCCAAAATTAGTGCAAAAATTAATTTTTTTAAATTTTTATAAAAAGTCATGCAGTCCCAAATTTTTAAATCATATATTTATTAAATTATTAAGGGATATTATATAAATTTTTCAGAAAATTAAAGATAATTTTTGAGTATTTGTGTCTTAACTTGATTTAATTTTTTGATAACTTAAATAAAGTTTTTTTAATAATTTTTGCGCCTAAGGTAGCCCTTATTACGATCTTCAAAATAAAAAAATTATGACTCTAGCTACAATATTTGATGATAATGGGAAAGTTGCTCAATTTTTTTTGCAAAAAAATGAAAAATATTTTTGTCATATCTGGTAAAAATCACTTCGGTAAAAAAATTTAGGTTTTTATAGACCCTAGGACCCTACATTGTACAAATTTAGCAAAACTGAGATTAGGGAAAAAGTTTGTGATTGAGGGATGACCATATATATATATTACCAGAAATTATAGGATATTAAATAAAAATTTTGCGAATAAAATAACTAAATTTCTTTTAAAATGTTAGATTTTAGTCGTTTAGTCGATCATAATCAATACCTTTGTAAGAAAATAAATTTGTTAGTTTATATTGTTATTAAATCTTTAAAATCGCATTTTTAAAAACTAAAAGAGTTAGACAAAATTGAATAACAAATTTGAAATTCTCGCAAAATTTTACATTAGAAAACCATTATTATAATAAGTCATCTATATTGCAAAGCGTTTTTACTATTCGGTGTAAAATGAACCCGTGTAAAAGTCTATTCGGCGTAAAATAAACTCGTTTAAAAGGTCATTTACACGAGTTCATTTTACACCGAATAGACTTGCCGTAAAATAAAGGCTACTATTTTTCTAATTGTAGCTCCCTGTGAGGTGGAATAAATGGTTCTGGACAGTGTGTCTTATTTGATATTTTTTGAACCTAAAACCTCAATTTTGAGCTGATATAGGAATTATTTTGCACGACAAATTAATTTTTGTTCAAGACCTGCACGGCCGGGCCTTAAAATACGAAATGGGTTGCGCTAGGGGGATGTTTATGGTAAGTTGTCTGCTTGTCCAGTTAACGAACCAGCTTTATACAAATGTAATTTTTGAACGAGCTCTATTGGCCAATTTAAGATTTTTGATTTACCGATTAAGGATTAAAACGTTTTAAAAAAATGGAAAACAATAACCGGATGACATTAATCTATATATTTTTTTTTGGTAAGGAGGTGAAAAAATTTGCTCGTTTGATCCCAACGCTAGCTTCAATATAATTTTAGACAAAATACATCTAATGTGATTATTTTGACTTCTCTTTCCCCTGTTCTTATATTTTAAAGAATGAGAAAATTCTAAGAAAAAAAGAAAAAACTTTAAAAAACGTATTAGAATGAAAGTTCAAACTGGGCCGTGACATTCCGACCCTTATAGCTTAGAACCTGACCACCCGTAACTCTTTTTTATTTAAGACCAGGCCCGACCCAAATTTACAAAGCCGGTTGATTTGAAGTTACCAGTATACAGAGTGCAGATGAAATACCTTTCATTGTTGATTATTAAATTTCTCATTTTTAATTTGTTAACAATTCAAGAAAAAAAGGCAAAATGAGATATAAAAAGTCTCCGCCTAATTTATCCATTTTGCGGGCTTTCAGCTCTAATTTAAAAGTTTTTATGAGGATACTAAGTTAATTTGATGACTGGAATCGAAAAAATGCGCCTTTAATTTTATTTACCCTCAAAAGAATGTCAAATGTCAACACAAATGTAAAATTTTAAATGAAAAAATTTAATTATAATCATAGCACCCTGCTCCGCTTTAAAGGCTTCAACACTTCGCGATATATTTTTTTCTTAAATGTTTTGCCTACAAAATCATATTAAAAATTTAAGTCACCAAAATCCGGCCCCTGGTTCGCCAGGAAACAGGGGCCAGGACGAGTCAAAATTAATAATGGGCCAAACGCACTGGGCTTTAAATTAATAAGAAATTACAAGCCGAGATGCGCCGTTCAAATTTCATATGCTTTATTTGTAGCTACTATTATTAACAAGAATTAAAAACGATAAATTTATTTTCACACGATAATGGGTATAATTTTTACACTCTATTTTTACTGTATTTTTAAAACAAACTTTTTTAGTTTGTAATTAATAATTTTCGGGCCTTATTTTTGGATTAGAACCGGCCCTAAATTTGAAAAAACAAATTTTTAGTTTTGGCCGATCTGGCTGAGGGCCAAAATATGGCCCGATCTAATTTATCTTTATCGCGCGCCTTTAAAACACTCAGCGTCAATTTAAAATCGCGTTTTTAAGAATTTTATGATTTATATTTTGCACGTTTGAGGTTTCGCGCAAGTTTAAGATACCTCAATTCTTTACAAATTAATTGGGGCGATTTCAAATTCAGCAAAAAAATTCGTGCTCTTAAGCCTTCATTGGTGCGCAACCAAAAGTTTTTACGCGTCTTTTTAAATATTGGCAGGGAGTCCAAAAAGATTGTCACAATATTCATATTAGATATATTTTGAATTTAATATTATATTGAGCCATAGTCATTCAACCGTTTTCTTTATTCTTTTAAAATGTTTTAATTCTTAATCGGTCCACAAAAAATATATAAAACCAGTGAAATTAAATTTTAAGAAAGGTCTAAAGCCGGTTTTTAACTAGACAAAAATCGCAGATATTAACTTATAAACCTTCCATTTTCAATTCCAATATCGCATTTTTAAGGGCCAGCTAAGTGGGTAATGTCCTAACCCTGACAAAGGGTTAAATAAGGCTTAGATAAGTGTTAAAAAGTGTAAATTTTTTATCGTTTTGGTGCAGTTCGACACTTGTGCGCAACACTAATTTATTTTTCTGCGCAATTTTTCCTACGCGTGCTATCTAAATCACCTACGCGTTTTAAGGCACCTTGGTATGTTTTTTAAATACCAGCTTACATTTGGATATTTATTACGCGCTAGGATTCCCGATGCATTTAATGTCACAGGTACATTACTGAAATACCTCGGCGTTATTTAGAGGCTAACCTAACCCTTATACTAACCTAACATTAGCCTAAACTAACCATTAATATTCAAGTTGAGGCCGGATATTGCGATTAAGCCTTGAGGTGATTTGTCCAGATAAGGTTTTTTTGCAGACCTGGCACAAAGCCGTTATAATCCTTTCTTTAATTTTATTTCAAAAAATGTGCCCTTAAAAATCAATAGATTTTTATTTCATTTTGTTCATCCAATGTTATTTCTCCAAAATTACTTAGATCTTCCATATTATAACAGTGGTATGGCGAATTTGCAAGAGTTTTTTTAGCCTAAGACTTTAAAAAGTCTCCTTAAATTCATATGGGCGATAAGTATGAATGGTCTAAATAGATGTTTTAAAAAGCCCTCTAAATTATTTAGTTAGTTACAAAACCATTTAAAACTTAATGACAAAAAAATCTCAAAATTAAATTTATTGTTTAGAGCCGCTAATTTCATAGGCGTATTGAGGGGGGTGCAAAGAAGGGCAAATGCCCCCTTTAGCAATTTTTTTTCAATTTGTAAGAATAAAAATCTATATAAGGACAGTCTTAATATAATCATTGAATATTTAATAACCCCTCTCCTCTTGCCCCCCCCCCCTGAAAAGTTTCTGCATACGCCCCTGGCTATTTTTTTCCTATCACCAATATAATTTAGAATAAACCGTTAAAATCTAATAAAAATTTGATTGATCTATGATTTAAATCATTTTTAAGATAGAAATAATATAATTCATTTGTAAAATAAACTAGATCAAAGATCATAAATCCTCTTTCAAAACTCAGAAAAATCATAAATCATAGATAGTATCTATGATCTTTGATCTGTATCTAGATCATTTTTAATCTAGATAATGCCCAACCCTGGCTCCAGTGTTTAATAATTTGTAAGAGTTACAGTTCAAAATTTTTGGCAAAATTAGCCATATTTTGAACTCAACTCTTTACCATTTTTTACCCCCCCTTATTTGAAAAAGTTCAAATAAAAAAAAAATTTCTTTCTCTTGCAACTCACCTCAAAAAAAATTCCTAATTTTAAAAATGAATAATCCTCAAAAAAATGCATTTTGTTTCTTTTCTCCTCAAATAAGCTCAAATGGCTTCTCCGAACAAGCTGAATAGCCAAGTGAACTCAATTGAAAAGTAAAAATCTGGAATTTCTGCGTTGTTAATGTTAATAGATACAAAAAAGCCATGATGCTAATGTTGGGCTTTTTAAATTTAAAAAAAGTCTTAATATATATTCTTGTTACTATATTCGCAAAAATATGCGATAATTCAAGGTCTATATGCATTTAACTCCCTTTACAATTTATTCTTTTGTAATTTTTTTTAGTATAATAAATTCTCATTTTTTTATTTAAAATTAGGATCATATATTGACCATTTATCCCAGGGTGTGTCCAGCAGAAAGTAAGGCTGTGACTTCTTTGCCAGCGGCAAATGAAGAAACTGAATTTTTGCTTAGAAAATTTAAACGAGTTCCTAGTAACTATACCTCAACCGGTTTAAAAAAAAGCTGCGATTGGAGTTTGCGTTCCCTGAAAACGACTTTAATATTCTCAAATATTGAAAGAGTCATCCCGACAGGACCTTAAAAAAACTTACTTTCGCAATATATTGTATATTTCAATTTAGTAATAATAAAATTATATAAATTGTTAATTAATAATATGAATAGATCATTTATCTTGCGTGACCACACAAATTTTATTTTATCTCTTTAGCAATGCCTATATCGCAGACAAGTGTGGAACGAAGCTTATTATAAATCCAATAAGCAGAAGTTTCAATTCTACAATATCTGTATAAATTCAGATATTAAGTAAAATAATATATAAATTTCTTTAAATCCTAAATTTAATGCATAAAATATGCTATTTTAGTTAAATTTTAGGTGGTCCTTTTTTTACTGCCACCCCAAGCGTTTTTTTGCCACCCCAAATGGAGAAAGCTAGAATCGGGCCTGGTCACATTTCACATTGCTGCAAGGAGCCTAAAAACTCATTTTTTCCAATAGTTTTGTGTATAAAGCCCCTGTCAATCATTTAATTTGACCGCCCACAAATGTTCATTGGATTGCTATTATATACTTAACCTTAAATCAAAAATAGCTAATAGGCTGGGCCAGACTAAAAATTTATAAGGGGAAATGAAAAAAAAAGTGTTTAACTAATTTTATGTTGAAAACTTAGTTTCCATCATTATATTTTTTTTTAGATAAATTTGAGAAAAAATTAAATTTTTTTTTTCATGGAATTCAACAAATTTTTCAACCTACAAAAAGAACAAGTATTATTTTTTAATAATTTAATTTTTAGGTGGAATGTAAAATCTGTCATCGTTTATTTAATTACAACAAACATAACAACCTGCGACATGTTTTTACCCGGCATATTGCTCCCAATAGCCATCAAAATATCAACCTAAATAATTTGATTAAAAACGTGGTTCTACTTCTTTCGCGAAACCATTTGAGCTTAAGACTAATCACATTTTTAAGTGTTTTATAAACGTTGAAGTTAGATTTAAGTCATATTAATTAAAAATTTTAATATATTTATTAAAATAATTTAGCTTTGTATGATTAAGCAAGTTTTTATTTTACGTTGGACAACCTCGTCAAATTAAATAAAAACGGAAATATTTGCGTAGGTTGCGTTAAAATATTTAAGGATGGATGTTAATTTGCAAATACTTATACATTGAGGTTTCCTAATATTGGCAGCCAGTAAAATTTTGCTACTTTTTTTTGATTTAATATCATTCAATGTGCTAAACCAGGCCCGATTCTAGCTTTTCCATTTTAGGGGGGCAAAAAAAACTCGTGGGGGGGCAGAAAAAAATTTTTTGCCGCCTTCGGCGGCAAAATTGGCCCTGACCTTCGGTCACGGCAAAAAATATACATGTACAATAATAGAATCCATGTTCAAAATTTTTTAACAAATTAATAGTAATTTATTATATTCTTAAATTAAAAAAAATGAGTTTATAAATTGAATATGTGAATTAAAATTAATTGTTTTTACTAAAATTTGCTTAAAAAGATATGAGATTTGAATTAATTGTAAGTATAATTTTATCATTTGATATCATTGCGCATGAAAATTAAAAATATGATATATATATGAATGATAAAAATGAATAATATAAAACTTTAAATTTTAGAAAATAAAAAGTGAAATAAGATTGATTATCCTGAAAACAAAATGTATAAGTATGCTAATTTGGAAGAATATATATGAAAAAACAGTGGTTATATATAACTAGTTATTAATATTAGGGTAAAAAATTAAATAAAACATGAACATAAACGTTAAATGCGCATAAAAAAAGTTTGCAACCATGTTAAAATAGTAAGCAATAATTAGCTGATTATGAGCAGTGTATTATATTGATCAAACTATTTTATCTTAGAGGATTTTAATTAAATTACAATATTCATCAAAATTCAACGCCCCTAGTTAATGATTTTTCGTGTTCTAAAAGAACCAAATGACCTTTAAGCAGGTCACTACTTGTCAGCCCTTCTTAAAGAAGAAAATGTGGCCTCACAACTCGACGTTGAAGAGCCAATTAACAAACTTATTGGAAAAATGTTAAATAGATTAGAAAACGCATCATTGTTATCATATAAAAATTTAACAAAATCAATAGTAACACATTCTTTGTAATTATTAAGTTTCTTATTAAAAAATTTTTGGCTACGTCAATTTCTTTAGATAATGAATTTTTATCAATATTACTTATTTTTAAAAGAGGCTCTAATTTATTTATATCTAAAATAAAGGTTAATCAAATTTATAAAGGGAATCTGAAGATTTTAAACAACTATTATCCGTAAAAAATCTATTATCAAAATATAAATAAATCAATAATATTAAATTAAATACTTTCTACATCATTAATATTTAAAATATTTTCAAACTTATGAGTAGAAAATAAATAAAAATCAGAAAAATCTTTAGATTTAGTTTTTCTTTTATTCATAGATAAATTATTGTCATTTAAAAAAATATTAATATCAAAACAATTTTTGAATAAATCTTCAAATGTATTTTTATTTCTTAATTGTTTAATTTCTAACAAACAATGGTGTATTAAATCAGAATTTTTAGAATTATGAATCGTTCTGCATTAAAATTGATCTATAATTATTTTTAATAAATAAAATAATTTTTCAATTAAATACAAAAAAATAAATAGATGATTATAAATATGGTCATACCCCGATTCGGCCCTGTGACCTGAAGATATAAAAGTTTTTTTATTTTTAATTTTTAAAAGAGATTAAATATTTCTGTGTAATTTTTAAAAAAAACAATGCAGGTAGTGACCACACCACCAATGGGGCAACAGTCGGGGTATGGTCTCGCATTCACTAAATACCTTGATTGCATCTTGTTGAAAAAATTTATGAAGGGAAGAAAAATTATCAAAAAAATCTTTCCCTTCACTTAAAATAAGACAATCTTTTACAACAAGATGCAATCGGTGGTTAAAGCAGTGAATATACGGGACATGGTGTCCAGCTATTTTGCTTAGAAATACTTGAATACCATTTTTTTCCCGGGCATTACGTTCGCCCCATCGTAGCATTGTGCGATCAGGTTCTTTGGTTCTAGATTATATTCTAACAAAAGATTGTTGTTAACTGAGAAAATTTCTTAGGCATCAGATTTATGAATTGGTTTGACAAATATAAAGCTTTCTGTAAAATCAAATTTTTCTATATATTTCTGTTAGTTTGATCTCTCTTGCGGATAAGAAGTATTAATGAATAAAAACACTTTTAAAAAAAGTAAATATTTTTAGGATAATATTTTTTAAATATTTTTGACGGAGCTAATTATATTATGCGGAAGAAATAAAATTTCTATGTATTATGGGGGGGGGGGCAAATTCAATTTTTTTTGGGGGGGCAAACATAAAATTACTATGTATTTTTGGGGGGGCAAATTCAATTATTTTGGGGGGGGGCAATCAAAAACTTTTGGGGGGGCACTGCCCCCCCAAAAGGGGTCTAGAATCGTGCCTGTGCTAAACAGACTTTTTTGAAAACAAAATTTAGGCATTCTGGCAAGAATTCGCTTTAACTTATTAATAAAAATAGAAATAATTGTTTAGAGTAATTTGTGCAACTTAGCAATACCCATTTGGGCCAAATAAATAGTTAAAAATAAATAAACTATTCTAATTTGTTACAAAATTTAACCGAGTAACGTTCCTACGAAATAAATTAAATTCCGCATTTTTAACTTTTATAAACCGAATTTGAAGTTTTATTTAAGTCATATTAATAAAAAATTTTAATATATTTAATAAAATAAGGAATTTAGTTTTATAAGCTTAGACAGTTTTATTTTGCCGGACTTGGGCAACCGAAAATTTGCATAGGTTGCGTTATAATATTTGACAAAGTTTGTTAATATGCAAATGCTTATACATTGAAGTTTTCTAATTTTGGCAGCCAAAATTACCTGAGGCAAAATTTTGCATATTTGTTTTATCAGTTTGAACTTTAAGATTATCACGGGGAACTGCTGCCAAATTTGGCTATAATTGCTTTTGAGTGTGAATTAATTAAAAACGGCATTTAGTACCCAAGAATACCAAATTAAGGAAATATTATTTAAAAGTTAATAAATTTGAGCTTGGTTCTTTAAAAACTTATGAAAATTTTAATTATTATAATAAAATGTAAAAATAACAAACATGAGTTTGGCCATATAAAAAAACTAAGTTTTCCAAAAATTGCCAGGAGTACCTCACTCCGACTCATTTGAAAAAATTCTAAATTGAAAAAAAAAGAAAAGAGGTTCATCAATACTATCTAAACTCCGTTTTACCAAAAAATAAAAAAACTGAGTTCTTTTTTATTAAAATGAGGAATATTCATTTTTTTGTAAATGAAAATTTTTCATTTGAATATTTTTCACCCCCGTGAAATTCCCTCATATTCACTTTATTCTTTCCTACCATTCACTAGAATTGAGGATTTCACTGAGGCTGAATTCTTTTTTATTAAACACTGCCTGGCTCTATAATAGGTCTAACAATTTTAAAAATCAATTCTTATGTTGGGTCGGGCTGATGAGTTTTAAAAAAAATATTCTGAATTATGGTTGAGCTAATTTCTATTTCATAATTGCCTTTTTGTTTTTAATTATTAACTTAAGAATTAATTTGCACATTAATAGCGGTGAATATTTGATGCCATTGAGTTGCCTAGGTTTCCAACAAGGCTTTGGGGCGACCCTAACTATAATGCTGTCTCTTTCAAAAGATATAGGACAGTTCCATCAGGTGAATGATCGCCTTCCGCTTTAAATGGTAAAAGCTTCATGCGTCCGCGTTCGGTAAAATTTTATAATTTTAAAATTTATATTCATCAGAACATTAATTATTGCTTTTTATAGTCTCTCACACCCGCGGCAGTGTATTATCTCAAGTCAGCTCTTTAGTTAATCTTAGCAAATGGCAAGCGAGTGAGCTCGCCTGAGTTTAACTGTACTAATATATAAAAGTGAGTTAGAGGAGTTGTTGTTATTTATTAACTCAAATGCACTTGCTGAGGCTATATTTTCATTAAGGGGACCTTTTTTTGTTTCTGAGCTCGAGGCTTACTGGCCAGACCGATGCTAATGCTTTTAAATGGGAAATAATTATTAAAGCATTTTTTTATGCATTTATGTAGATTATTTATATAGATGAATAATAAAAATATTGTTTGACTTGTTGATGTCGTAATTTTCGATCTTATTAATTAATTAAAACCCTAATTTTTAAAACAAAATTTTTTGACACTAAAATTTTATAAATTGTTGCAAAAGTTGACATGTTTTTATAAATTTTTTAATTGTTTTGCTTATTTGACGATTTTATAGGTGTTTTAATGAATTTTTTGGTGCGAAAAAACTGTCATCAAAAGTCGCGAAATCAGTTTTTAATCAAGTGAACAAATTTTTATTAATATTTTTGGAGTTGGGGTCATTTGACAGTTTCACATGTGTATTCAACAAATTTTTTAATGCAAAAGAAATGTCACTAAAATGTCGTAAAACCAATTTATAATCAAGCAAACCGATTTTAATGATATATTTGGGTCAATTAGGGTCATTTGACAATTTTATAGGTAAATTCAATAAATTTTCTTAACGATTGTCACCAAATTGTCGCGAAATCCATTTATAATCAAGCAAACAAACTTTTATTGATATTTTTGGGTCAGTTGGAGTCATTTGACAAATTTACATGTGTATTCAAAAAATTTTCTTGATGCGAAAGAAATTTCATCAAAATGTCGCGAAATCAATTTTAAATTTCAAGCAAACAAATTTTTATTGATATTTTTGGGTCAGTTGGAGTCCAAAAATATCATTGAAGATTTGTTTTGATTATAAAGTAATTTTGCGACAGGGTGACATTTCTTTCACTAAGATAATTTATTTAGTACACCTGTAAAATTGTCAAATGACCCTAATTGACCCAAAAATATTATTAAGAATTTGTTTGCTTTATTATAAATTGGTTTTGCGACATTTTGGTGACATTTCTTTATTACTCAGAAAATTTCTTTTATACACCTGTTAAATTGTCAAATGACCCAACTCACTCAAAAATATCAATAAAAATTTGTTCACTTGATTAAAATTTGATATTGCGACATCTTGGTGATATTTCTTTCGCATTAAGAAAATTTATTCAAACACCAGTAAAATTGTTAATTGACCCCAACTCCCCCAAAAATATCAATAAAAACTCTTTGCTTGATTTGAAATTGTTCGCCACATTATGGTGCTACTAATCGCATTACGAAAATTCTTTGTGAATGATGTAACGTCAAAATAGTCTAAAACGCAAAAAGCGGAAGTCATAAATCAATGAGTTTTTTCATACCTAGAGTTTTTGCGTTTCATACCATTTTGGTATGAAAAGCAGCAAAAGGAGGTAATTAATCAATATTTTTTTACGAGTTTTTGCGTTTTATACCAAAAATTTATTTTTCGAGTTTTAGGCTTAAACGAGTGGTTAATCCCGCGTTTTTGCGTTTCACGATTTTGCGTTTCATACCAAAAAAATTTAATTTAGGGTTTTCGACTTAAATGAGTTCCTAATAGTTTATAATGGGAAATTAATAATTTTTTCCGCTTTTTGCGTTTTAAGATTTTGCGTTTTGTAACAAAAAATTTTTTTACTTAGATTTGACTTAAATGAGTTTCTAATGCATTATCATTGACCGAATAGCCGTTTTGTCGCGTTTTTGCGTTTTATACCAAATTTTTTCTGAGTTTTTGCGTTTCATCCCAAAAATTTTTTTTTAGTTTGAATTAATTGAGTTCTTAATGCAATATTATGGACCGAGTACCGGTTTTTTTCCCGTTTTTGCGTTTCATACCAAACTTTTGAGTTTGGTGCATAATAATGCATTAGAAACTCATTTTAAGTATTACAAAAAAAATTTTGGTATGAAACGCAAAAACTCGAAAAAAATTGGTATGAAACGCAAAAACGCGAAAAACCCCGGTATAATGCATTAGAAAACTCATTTAAGTCAAGTCTAAATAAAAATTTGGTATGACACGCATAAACACGGAAAAAATTTGGTATGAAACGCAAAAACGCCAAAAAACGTACTCGGTCCATAATAATGCATTAGGAACTCATTTAAGTCAAATCTAAAAAAAAAATTTAGGTATGGAACGCAAAATCATAAAATGCAAAAATGCGGAAAAAAAATTATTAATTTACCCAATATTAACCATAAGGAACTCTTTTAAGTCAAAAACCCGAAAAAAAATTTTTGGTATGAAACGCAAAAACTCAAAACGCATTTTGATTGACCCATTTTAAACCATTAGAAACTCATTTAAGCCTAAAACTCGAAAAAAAAATTTTTGGTATGAAAAACTTGTAAAAAAATTTTGATTAATTACCTCCGCTTTTTGCATTTTAGGCTTTTCATACTAAAGTGGTATTAAACGCAAACACTCTAGATGAAACGCAAAAATTCATTAAAAATGATTTATAACTTCCGCTTTTTGCGTTTTCAGATTTTGCGCTTCATACCTAACCTAAAATTTTTAATTACACAAATCAACAATTTTTTGAGAATTATGAGCTAACTACGGAGATCAAACCTGCCATCTTAGGGATTTTAAAATACGTTTACCGTTTTTTCTAATCAAACTTAGTTAGTCGGCTACATTAAAAATTTAAAAAATGCCAAAAAAACAAAAAAGATTTAAAAAGGAAAATAAATAATTTTATTTTGCATATTTACAACAGCTAATGTTAAATTCAAACTTCAAAATAAACTTTTACTAAAACCGATAATATATCGTGTCGTATTTAAGTTTGGACGCGAAATATTTTGTATTATCAAAATGCTGATGTAAAAGCTTGATATACTAAAAAATTTTATTTCTCATTATTTGATATGATAAATATAAGTTATAAGAGATTTTATGTGAAGAAAAGATTCTTAAATTTTTTCCTTTTAGGGTATTTTCGATCTGTCAATCTGGTCAAAAAAGGATTTTTTCGATATAGACAGATGATGTAAGGAGCCAAGGCCGTAATAAGAAAAACAAAATATGTATATAAGACAAAACCATCATGGGGATAAAATTTTATATGTTTTTATAAAATTCACGGTTGTGCCATCGATAATTGTTGACCTGTGTTATTATACAATACAAACATTTTGTATACTTAATAATTAAAATTATTTATAAAAAATAACTATATAAGGTTGCAATCACAAAAGTTTAAATTTAAATAGAGGCAATAACATGGTTTTCAACATTGTTGAGAAGGTGGTGTTCATATGGACCCCATTTCGATTAAATTCTAAACATTGTTATTAGACTTATAAATCAGTTTTGTTTATTATATATTTAAGAAAAAAGCCATAAAATTTAGCCCATAATATATAATATTTTTTAATATTTAAAATTCAAGATTTGCTGGGGTCCATATGGACCCCACAATGCTAATCGCGGGTTAAAATAAGATATATGTAATTTTTAGAATCCTCTGGCCATGTATTTTTAAAAAGAAAATAATTATTTTTCAAAACTTACATTGAAATTTTTATTTTATGCAAAACTCGGTGAAATAAAATTATTTTCAATTAGTTTACCAATTTGTTAAAAAATTTTCAACAACCTTTTGGTATTGTAGGCGAAGCTTGGGTAAATATTGCCCATGATAAGGGATGGCATTTTTTCTTTCTTTTGTTAGGACAAGGTCGGCAGGACCAAAACACGAAAAATTTATAAATGTTTCGTGTTTTTGTCCTGCCGTATTTTGTTAGGCATATCCTAAAACGACCAAAAAACCTAAATTCTCATTGATATTAGCCGCTAAAAAATTTTTTTTTAGAAATGTTTTTTTTACAATTTTGGAAAAAGCACTAGCCGCAGCCTAATATGCAAAAATATTTAAAAAAATAACTGGAAAATAAAGTTACAAATGTTTAAGTTTGAATTTACAATGAAGCAATATAATGGTTTTTAACATTGGAAATTACCATGTGAAGTCCGGCAGGACAAAAACACGAAACATTTATAAATGTAACATTTATAAATGTTTCGTGTTTTTGTCCTGGAGAATGTTTCGTGTTTTTGTTTTTTTAAAACACGATTTATATTTTTCGTGTTTTAAAAATTAATTTAGATTTTTGAAAATGTTTCGTGTTTGGCGTTTGGAATAGCTGTTTATCTCGCACTATAGCTTCATCATCTAAGCCACCCCTGGCTCTGCCATCCTTTACTCATACATCTTGCCCAGGGGAAGTATGTGCAACCATTTTTCCCTTAGCTAACACTATCATGCTACTTATTGCTATGTATATTAGTCCGGGCACACACGTTGATGCTGTGTGCGTATTTCTAAAATACGCACTAACTCACCTACCTGTGCTCTAGAACATCGAATTAATCCATCAACAATCTCAGTCATTTTAGGTATTAAAATATCGACTTGACGTGTGGCTGGGCTGTGCTACACGATTGCTTGCAAAATTACTCCTACCTGCATCGGACATCAACTTTCCAACCACGCGCGGTAATACAATTCTTGATGCCGTTTATACTCGGTACCTAATATAGAAGTACGCCCGTTTGTCTCGTATTTTTTCTATCATTGCCCGCTCGTTGTCAAGCTTAGTTAGGTATTTTAATATTGCATTAATTTACTTGTTTCTTAATTACTTGTGTCTTTTGCTCATTGTTTAATTGTTTATTACTATTAAGTTTAGTGGTTATTACCAATGAAGATGCTTTTAAAGACAATGGCTGCAAAGTGACAAAAAATCCTTTCAAATTTAAGGCTACTTAATATGCCTCCATTTAAACACTTTGATTTCAAGACTATTTTTTGTGCTTTGATAGAGTCGAGATCAATATGTAACGGGTATCCTAACTCATTTCCCCCATAAATCACCTTTTTTGATTTTATTTCAAAAACAATTGGTGATTTAAAGACCATTTCATTTTTGCCATAGGACAGGTCTTTTGTAATGCCTAAAAAACTTTTTTTATCACTGTTAACGTTGCAAATGTCACTTACTTTGTTATCATTGTTTCCCCTTTCAAACTAACATTGCATTTATTTTTCCATCGCATTTTTTCCTAGGATTTTTAAGTTTTGTAACTTTGCTTTTTTACATTTCTCGTTACTTTGATCTTTTACCTTTAAGGGTCAATCCCACATGCCCTTAGTTATTAATTTACCGCTTTTTTGCCCTATCGCATTATGGGTTTGCTAATTTACCCCATTTAACAAAAAATCGACTCCTCTCTCTCTTCTCTATATTCCAGCTTGCCCGCTACTACTAATTTATGAAAATTGGTTATTTGAATACCGGCGTACTCATAATTTAAATCCTCTGCCTCTCTATCTGTTATAATTTTATATACTTCGGCTTCAGCCCCGTTTGTTCCCTTTACTGTCATTATATACCATTAGCGTTTGAGATACAGGCTTTACACTGCAACATTGTGGTTTGCCAAGTTATACGCTGCCTCAGCTTTTGCAAGGCCTTCTCCCTATCCACGCCCGTGTCTTAATTAGGCCGCCTTAGGCACAATTCAGGGTTTAATATGCTCGGCCGCACCCACATTTTAGCCTTCCACCAACCTACCGGGGGCGCGAAGCGCCCCGCGACTATCATATGCCCACCCTAGACGAGCTCCCGGGTTTATATAAGCAAACAGTCGGGGCGCAAAGCGCCTCCGCCCGAATTGGGTTTGGACGAGCGAGTTAAGGTGCGCTTATAATTTATGAGGCCACCCTCTCCCCTCTTAATTATTTTCGGCCCGGCCCAACACGGCCTGTGCAGGCAGAAAAAAGTTTAGAGAAAAAGTAAAATTAAAGGCAAAGTTTTAAAACAATAACCTTTCCTATTTTTTTATGGACCGACTTCCATCTCTACTTGTCCGACTCAGTCATATCGATAGTGATTATATCAAAATTTATAAGAATTAGATTAAAATAACTTATTATTGCCCTGATAACTAACTATATATATCTCTTATTGCACGCGTGTCGGGACAATAAACCGGGCCTATATTTTATTGTATGTACATTTGACAGGATATGACATCACATCAATTTGGACCAAAACTGAATTCAGCCCGACTATTAACCATTGTTCTACATAAAAAAATTACTGATGCTAACAAATGTTTGTATACTTGATAAGTTGCCGTCTACCCAAATTGATAATGAAATTATAAGACCTTTTGCACACAAAGAAGACAACTCGAATGAAAATGATACCTTAGGTTCCTTAATTGTATTTTAACATTTTTTTAAATTAATTTTCTTTCCTGTTTTAATCTCAGAAGAGGAAAGAAGCTTTTGACAACAAGCTTTAAATTTTTTAGGTATTATATCAATTAAAACTAATCCTGGCTTGGTACGAGGGCTATTGGAGCCCCTAAATAACTGCTTTTACGTTTAAAACAAATATTATTTTATGTCGTTTTTTAATAATTGAAAAATAAATACCCACTTATATTGATTGGCATCGCACTAAATGCAGCAGATGTTGCATGCATAGGGTAATTTTTTTATAAATAAATTTGTTAGGATTTTTGTTTTTTGAGTTAAATGTTTACAACTATTTTGTTAATACAATTATATATGTTATAAACTGTATGTATTATACCACTTAAAATTAGTTAAGACATTTTGAAAAAAAAAATACATAAAAAAATGTTGACAAAGCGAAATTTAAATTATACAAATTATTGTCCTTGTTATTAAAATTAATGGGAATAATATGTGCCCGGCAACATTTTAAATGTTTTTATGAAGTAGGAGATTAACTGATTGAGCTTGGCCAAATAAAAATAAAAGCTTGAATAATATTATCATAGTAATAAAATTAACAAATAAAAATCAGATTAACCTGTTAAAAAAAATAAGTTTCCACTAAAGAATAATTAAATTAACAATAACCATGTTCAAAATTAAATCGTTGTCAAAGAGGCGCGCGATAGCCCGCCGGAGGCCAGAAAAATTCTTTTTTTACTATTTAATGAGACACAAAATTTTGCTTAAATTGTTTTTTTCAATCTTTGTAAAATTAAAATTTATTTATTATTGTACAAATTTTGCAAATATATATTCTGCTAAATTGCGCTCTATTATGGTTTGAAGATGAAATGTATTAAATTCTTATATTAGCATGGAACGAGAACTATTATTATATTTGTCGTTAAATGTTTCAGTTTCCTTCAAGAATTGAATAGCTAAAGAGTATAATTTTTCATCGAAATTTCCCGCGCTTTGCATCTGCGATAGGCAAGATATTAAAAATAAATAGCATCCAGAAATATAACATAGATAAATCAGTGTATACGGCATGTGAAACTTTAGCAAATAATCTACATGCCTTATGTCAAAAAAAAATTCAGTTTTTCGGAGTTTCTCAAAAACTCGGCAAATTTATTAGATAAATAAAAAAATGGTTAAATGAAGTATATCAAAAAACAATTTAAAGTTTGAATTTAACATTTTAGCTGTATTATATGAAATTAAATTCTCTGTTAATTCTCATTAATTCCAAATAAAAAATTCGATTACAATTAATTTTAATCCAAATGATATTTCTTATGTGTGGTTAAAACATAAAGAATAGTGATCAGTGTTTAATAAAAAAAAATTCAGCCCCTCGGATTCCTCAATTTTAGTAAATGGTTGAAAAAAAATGAATATTAGTGAATTAACTTTTTCCGGGGGGTGAAAAATATTCAAATGAAAAATTTTCACTTGCAACTCCTCATTTAATAAAAAAGAGCTCAGTTTTTTTATTTTTTGGTAAAACGGAGTTTTGATGGGATGAATCCAATTTTCTTTTTTTCCAATAAGGAATCTTTTTAATGAGTCGGAGTGAGGTCTCCGGGCAATTTTTGGTAAAATTAGTTTTTAATATTGCCAAGCTGTTATTTATAAATTTTATTATTAAGATTAAAATTTTTATAAGTTTTTAAAAGGGTCAAGCTCAAATTTGTTATTATTTTAATAATAATTAGTTTTTCTTATATTTAGTATTCTAGGGTACTATATGCCGTAGTTTTTAATTAATTTACACTCACCTTAAGCAATTTTAAAAAATAATTGACTAATCAATTTACAATTTTTTTTTGCAATTTATTTATTAATTTGATTTGGAAGCAGTTGCCAGTGATTTTAGATAATCTTAAAGTCCAAAATGATTAAAAAATTTGCAAAATTTTGCCTTAAGTAATTTGGGCTGCTAAAATTAGGAAACCTTAATTTAATTTGCAAATCATCCTAAGTTATTTTGAGCAACTTATGCAAATAATATTCACGTTTTATTGAATTTGATTTTGTTACTTAAGTTCGGTAAAATTAAACTTGTTTAAGCTTATAAAGCTAATTCTTTATTTTATATATTAAAATTTTTTATTAACATGACTTAAAGGTAATTTGTCCAAATTCGATTTAAATAACAATAAATGAGAAAATTAATTTATTTCATAAACACGTTACTTAATTGGCTAAATTTTGTAAAAAATTATTTATTTAGGCCCAAATGGGTTTTGCTAAGTTGCACAAATTACTCATTCTCTAGAAATTATTTTCAAAATAATTATATACTTTTTATTATTTGTGTTGGAAGGAAATAAAAATAAATTGTGAGCATTAAAAAGATATATTTTGTTGGCTATTTAAGGCGTGGCCTGGCAAGCCGACGGAAGTGAAGTGTGGAATATTCGGCCCAATTTTTTTAACATTAGGTTATATATTTCCTCGTAAAATTTAACCGAGTAAAAATGCAAATGAAGTCTGAAATATTCGGCCCCGGTACTCTAGGGTAGACCCGAGTTTATAAGTAACGGAAATGTTTAAAATAACGAAAATCTATAAAATATACCTAAATTGTAATATATTTTAAAATTAGGTTAGGTCAAAGTTAGATAAGGGTTAAAACATATTAAGGTAAGGTTTTTTATAATTTTGGATTTGCGGGGGTAGAGATAAGTTTAGTGTTAGAGTAAAAATAGCTTAGTATAAGAGTGTGGTTAGATTAGTAGAGTGAGTTTCATAACGGTAACGTTGGATAGTTTAAAGTTAGTTTTATTTATGACCATAATACCCAAGCAAATTTTAAATTTGACCAATCAAAATTTTACACCTATTCAGTGTCATCATAATTCTTCGTTGAGGACCGATGTGGAATTATCGATTCAATTTTAAACTATCATTGTTGATAATTATTTGTACCGACTAGTTCCTTTTATTAATTCATGTCCGGGCTTAAATTTGAAAAATAAAATGTCGATCGGGCTGGGTCGAAAATCAAAAATAATATTTCTGGCCAGACCGACCAGCAGATTTGGTTGGACCTATTTGGACAAGCCGGCCTTTCAGGTTTTAATTTGATTTGTCAAGTTTATCAATAAATATATAGGAACAGGAGTGTAAGTGCGATTTATAACTTATTCTGTTTAAAAATTCTCACATAAGTAAGTCTCTTAGCTTTTTTGTATTTATTAACATGAATAACGTAAAAATCATAATTTTACTTATTAATTAAATTCAGTTGGTTTCTTTGCATATCCGGAAAAGCCAGTGCTTATTTGAGGAGAAAAAAACAATTTTAGGGGGGGGGGGGGGGGAGAGATTAAAAATAAAGATTTGGGTACAATATGGGCCAGATTTTCCATTATTTTTGAACTGCCTTTTACAAATTATCAAACACTAGTTAAAATAAATAAGAAGCTGTACAAAAAAATTAAAAAAAAATGATGCTTTGTTCTACATCAAATCGTCAACCTCCGCCAAACCCCCATGCGGTTATCCTACATAAATTAATCTGGTGACAACACAGGTTAAACTGCACAGGTCAATTAATATTAATGTCAGAAATGTTATTATAAAAATATAAAAGAAACCCCTTATATATTTTTCGTATTTCTTAGTTTCTTCCGACTTTGGCTCCTTAGAGGTGGCCCGAATTTACTTAAAAAAATATTTCTCAAAATACAATAATTTTTTTTAAACATTGAATTTGAATAGCCATGTAAAAAATTTTGTTTGCTAGCTTTGGCCTTTTTTGACCAAATTGACCTAAATATACCCTAAAAGAAAAAATTTAAAAATCTTCTTTGCATATCCTTGTAATTTATATTTATAATCACCATTAATGAGAAATAAATTTTATTTACACACGGCATTTAAATAATACAAAAATATTTCGCGTCCAAACATACGACACGAATTATTATTGGTTTTTAATGAAAATATTATTTGAAGTTTGAATTTAACAGTTTAACTATTGTGAATATGCAAAAATAAAATTTCGATATATTTTTGTTTTTAAATCTTTTTTGTTTTTTTGATTTTTTTTTTCTAAAATTTTCAATGTTTATACCTAACTAACTAAGTTTGATCAGGGAAAACGGTAAACGGATTTGATATTCCCTAAGATGGCAGGTTTGATCTCTGTAGTTAACTCATAACTCTCAAAAAATTGTTGACCTGTGTTGTAAGCCTTTAAGGTCAAATATCAGGCCAATAAGCCTGACGTAAACAAAATCACCGTCGCGCTTTACAACCAAAATCGGATAATCACATATCCCAAATTTATGCACAACAACGATCTCTTCGCTTCCCAATTATCTCAACTTGTTCCATGTTTGGAAGCTTACCTACGTATGGACTAAAGTCATAATTCCTTTCTCTATCACATACTGCTGTTCATCCACAAACATGAATGAAAACGAACCCTATTTTATTTTATCTTATAAAGGCTCAATCACATTCATTTTTTAATAAATTTAAAATATAAAAAAAAATATTGGTTTATTGTTTAAAAATAGCCCCAAGAATATTGTAAAAACAATTTTCTTTGTAAAAACTCAAATTTAAAAAATTAATTCAATTATTTTAGAGAAAACAAATTAACACCTTTAATATAACGTGTATGGTCAATTCAACTTCAAGACTCAGATTTGCACTGATAGGTTTCTAGTGTAGATAAAAACCTAATTATCTTTTGTTCGGAAGTGATTTTTGACCGAAATATGAGCAAAAATTTTTTTAATTTTTTTTTTTGCAAAAATAAACGGAAGTGATTTTTAACCGAGATATGAGCAAAAATATTTTTTATTAAAAAGAAATTTTGAGGCAGCTCCGCACGCATGTTACTTAAAAGTATTAGAGCTCATATTTTTTTATTTTAAAAGACTATAGTGGGCCCGGGCTACTATTAACGCAAACAATAATAAAAATTATTTAACAAAATTTGTGTTTTTGCACACTATTTAGAATGTGCCACAGCCGGGGAGGAGGAGAAGGGGGTGGGTAAAACCTGAGCCCCCCCCTCTTTTCCGACGGACGCAATTTCGATAAAAATTGCCTAACGCGCCCCCCTAATCGAACAGGTATTAGTTAGTTGGGTTTCAGGTTAGAGGGGTCTATCTTACAAATAAGGCTGGGCCCTTAAATTTGTGCGCATTCTTGATGTCCCATTTACACCTTTAAGCCAACTATTTCTAGGCTCTTAAAATGCGTACTTTTTCAATATTTTTGCTTAAAAACCTCATTATTTAGTAAAATTAGCTTGACGCCCAGCATTGCTTGGATTGCCCTAATAGATGGCCGGTTTTATTCCAGCCATCATTGTTTTGTTTCTAGCCAATAAAAGGACTTAAAAAAAATCTGTGGTTTAATTTCCTCCACACCTTTTTCCTATTTGCTACTTTAAACGCCACAGCCGCAGAGTTAAGATTTAATAGGCGCCGGCGATCTTCAGAGTTTAAGATATGATAGGCGCCCGTGACCTAGGTAAGGTCGTCCGATCTTTAAAAAGGACTATCAGACGATTTTATTACACAGGTCAACAAATTTTTGAGAGTTATGAGCTAACTACGGAGATCAAACCTGCCATCTTAGGGTTTTCTAATCGAACTTAGTAAACAGCTAAACTGTTAAATTCAAATCAATTATAACTTTTATTAAAAACCGATAATATATCGTGTCGTATTCAAGTTTGGACGCGAAATTTTTGTTTTAATTAAATGTTAATGTAAGAGTTGATACACTAAAAATTTTTATTTCTTATTATTTTATATAAATATTAAGTTACAAGGGATTTTTATATGAAAAAAAGATTCTTAATTTTTTTTTAGGTCAATTTGGTCAAAAAAGGCCATTTTTACGATATAAACAGATGTTAGGAGCCAAGGCCGGAAGAAACTAAGAAAAACGAAATATATATATGAGTAAAGGCCATCATGAATATAAATTCTTTTATGTTTTCATAAAATTCAAGGTTGTGCCATTGATATTTGTTAACCTGTGTTCATTTCATTGTAAAGGTTAATATTTCGATGCACGGTATTGTATTTAAATTCTATTGCACAAAACTTATTGCTTGGAACTTAAAATTTCCGGCTCTAATCAAAATTTAAAACCGGTTCGGGTCAAAAATAAATAACATAATAAATAATATGGGCCGGGCCGACTCGTAGTTTTGAATAAAATTAGTTTAGTGGGCCGAGTCCCCATCTGGTGTCCCTTTAAAAAATCACTTCACTCTTAATTATACAAAGAAATCTGATCTACTTTTTTTATAATCACTCAATTTTTTTTGAATTTTCTATTATTTTATGCAAAAATTATTATTTTTCCCCATTTTTGCCTAATACACTGCACAACAAGATTTGGACGACTTTAGCATTAATGGCAACTATCTTTTTTGGATAAGTTTTTGGTGCTATAGGCAATCAGAATTTCAGTTAATTCTATTCGGTGTAAAATGAACTCGTCTTATACACGAGTTCATTTAACACCAGCATTTACGGCTAATATCTCTGTAGATTGTATATTTTTTGACCAATTTTGTTGTACGAGTCCTATTACATAAAATTGACCGAGAATTCAGCTTAGGTACACAAATGTTATGCTGACTTATGTATAGATATTTTGAAAAATTAAAAAAATGTTTTTAATTAACGTAATATAGAAATATGAAAAATTTTAATTTTTTAGATTTCTACTTTGTAAATAAAATTTGCAATATTTCCGCATGATAACTCATATTAATTGATAACACTGGACAACAAATTTTGGATGACCTTAAGCACTTATGGCAACTATCGTTTTTGGTCAAGTTTTTGGTGCTAATTACGATAAAATCAGATTTTTAGCCAGTGCCTCTCGGTGAAAGTTGAGATTTTTCTATTTTTGCGAAATTCTGGGCTATTAAATCTGTTATTTACAAACAATTTATACATACATATTCTGTTCTATTTTTGTCAAGTTCTATTTTTTTTTATTATTATTGTTTAATAAATTTCGTTTGTTAAATAAATTATTATTCTATTTTTTATTAATTTTATTAGTATTTTTATTTTTTACCCACTAATATGATGATTATAGCACTAGAACTTGACAAAAATAGAAGAGAGTATGTCTATAAATTGTTTGTAAATAAAAATAAGTAAAAAATAGGGCTGGTCGTTTTATTAACATACTCCCCGGGATTGGAAGAATTAATCTTCCAATAAATCACGTTCAGCTGTATTGGGGGACATAATTTGACCACGGGCCTCTTGTAGGTACCGTTAGCGCACGTTATTGTGGCAACGCGAATTCACAAATCCATGCCTGGGTGTAAGTTAATAACTCGCCCGGTTTTCCACATTAAAGGGGGTATATTGTCATCAACAACTAGTACAAGTTGGCCTAGTTTTAAAGGTCGATGCCCCTTTCCATTTGTTTCGACGTTGTAGATGCGTTAAATATTCGCGCGACCATCGAGACCAATAGTGACAACGAATCATTTCGATATGCTGCCATCGCGTCAGGTAAGAAATTGGGTTATCCGTCAGTGGCTCCAGTGCGGATGTTATTGGACGTCCAATCAAAAAATGACTGGTGTCCAGCATGCTCAAATCGTTAGGGTCATTTGACATGGGAGTCAAGGGCCGAGAATTAAGAAATGCTTCAATTTGGGTTAACAATGTCAGCAAGTTCTTGTATATGTTTTGGAAAACCTTGCAAGAGTCGCTTGAGCTCCTTGTTGGCCCCGATGAAATTGGTACCGTTTTCGGAATAGATTAATGGGTCCCTTCGAGACATAAATCGCTTCAAAGCATTTAAAAAAGTCTGAGTGGACAATTCCGGCGCTAATTCTAAATGCACGGTTTGTGGCAAAACAGACAAAAATGGCTCCATAACCATTGATTTGCCGGTATTTTCTTCGTGTGCCCTCCTTTTTTGCAAGACGACCAAAGTAGTCAACGCCGGTAGAGGCAAACGGGGTAAGAACATTAATTTGATGAGTAGTCAATATTTGAATGAGCGTAAACAATAAGCGATCACCTTTAAACGATCAAAAAGTTAAGTGAAAGCAATGACTACAGAATGGTTAGCGTTTTATGCGATGAAGTTGAAGCATTGTTATAGATCCGCTTATTTTCCTTCTTTCGGAAATGTCATTGGGCAAGCAAACGAATCTTGGTATGAATTTCGTGATGAACTAAGAATTCTGGACCGTTCCACCACCACAAGGTTCTATCAAATTCGCTCAAAGAGCAGCCTCGACAACAAATCCGCACTGTTGTCTTGGGACGATACATGTGCCCACTTCCATTCTTTAGAGAGCTGCTGAACCTCAGACACTCTATTAGATACAAAAATCTTCCATTCTCGTATTGGAGCTGCGATTCAGGCTAAAATTGTATAATCAGACCAACAAAATACACTATGAAATCTATTGGGAGTGCTCGTATAGTTGTTGAGAGTAATCTTGTCAAAAGTAGCCCCGCGCAATTCAGGTCTAGGAATGGGAACGATCTTTGTGCCACAAGAGATTTGAACAAATTTGAACCTTGCGACTTGACCCTTCGATACTGACCAAATATATTGTAGTTTTATTTGCCTTCTCACTGGCATCCGAAAATCCGTGAATTTCCATGCATTGTGGGCTAAGATGAGTTGCGGAATTGATCGTATTAAAATGCAATAGTTGACTCGTAAGTTGGGATCAATCCCTAGCAGTGATATTGTGTATGGGATCACCATAATTTTGGCATCATTTTAGTTTGGACCGAGATGGGTCCTACCAATCCAAGTGAGTCGTAAGCTCGGGCAATGGTCGATAATGTTTTACGTTTGGTTGCTGGAAAGATTGTGTTAACTGATACTGAATCCAAAGGCGTTCTGATCGTCTTTCAATGAGATCGGGCCTTGTTTCGCTAGATTTATTGCAGTATCGAGAAGTAACCCAAGATCGTTCGACATATATTTGTGCAAAGTGAAACCCTCATGTTGGCATAGTTTTAATCCGTTGTATGACTTCGAGAAATTCAGATACTTTATTGGCCCCTGTCAAGATTTTTGAACCTATAGGGAATTACTTGGCTTTTTCATGAGCAAGCTGTTGCAAAGTTTTAATCGCTAAATAAGGCGTTGAAGAAGTACCGTACGTGACTGTCTTCAAATCGACAGAAACTACTTTTTCTGATGGATTCTCTCTCTAAACGATCGGCAGGTCTATTCGGTGTTAAATAAACTCGTGTAAAATGACCTTTTACACGAGTTCATTTTACACCTAATAGTAAAAACGCTTTCCAATATAGGAAAATTTAGATTAAAGTTTTCTAATGTAACTTTTTATGAGGAATTCGAATATATTATTGAAAATTTTCTAACTTGTTAAGTTTTTTGATAAATGCGATTTAAAAGTTTTTTTTAGTCACTAAACCAAAGTTAGTAAATAATTAATTACAAAGTTTTTCGTTGTATTATACCAATCTAAAATTTTAAAATGAATTTCATTATTTTATTTGAGAAATTTAATTTAAAGGGCATTAATATCTTCATATTTCATTTATTTTGTAACATTACTATAAATTTATAATGTCAGTCAAAATTTTGTTATAAATATACAAATCGTGCGCCAAAAAATTAATGCGAGCATTGCTTTATGTGCAACGTAGTATGCTAAAAAGCGAGAGGTCCTGGGTTCGAGTCCGTGCGAAGACATTTTTTTAAGATATCTACATAAGTCTGCATAACATTTGTGTATTTATATTTAGTTTTTTCTGTCGATAGGACAAAAAACATTCAATATATGGATTAATCAGCTTCAAAAAATTAATGCGAGCATTGCTCTATGTGCAACGTAGTAGGCTAAAAAGCGAGAGGTCCTGGGTTCGAGTCCGTGCGAAGACATTTTTTTAATTTTTTTAAGATATCTACATAAGTCTGCATAACATTTGTGTATTTATATTTAGTTTTTTCTGTCGATAGGACAAAAACATTCAATATATGGAGTAATCAGCTGTAAAGTATGTTATGCTGGCTTATGTAGATATCTTAAAAAAATAAAAATAATGTCTTCACAGGGACTCGAACCCAGGACCTCCCGCTTATTAGCCTGTTACGCTACATACTGGACAACGCTCGGTCTAATTTGTGATGCACAATTTATACATTTATATCAAATATTTAATATGCTTGATAGTAATATTTTTACATAAATTAATAGAATATATAAATGCCCTCTGAATTAAATATTGCGAGTATAGTAAAATTTCTTTAAAAATTATAGCTTAGCAGAATATAACCAATAACTTTGTAATTATTTAATCCCCTTCGGTTAGTGAGTCATAAAATTAAAAATCGCATTTATTAAAAAACTAAACAAGTTGGAAAAACAATAATATATTCGAAATTCTCATCAAAAGTTACATTAGAAAACTTTAATCTAAAAATTGTTCCTATATTGAAAAGCGTTTTTACTATTAGGTGTAAAATGAACTCGTGTAAAAGGTCATTTTACACGAGTTCATTTTACACCGAATAGACCTGCCCCTAAACGATCCTTTGTAGTTTACAATACGACTGGTGCATAAGAATTTGCCGAGACTGCGCTTGGCCGTGGCTTTTTCGCGATCCCGCGATAATAAATTTCGTAATAAATTGCATCTGCTTATGGTTTGCATCCAGGTGTTTTTGCAATATAAGTCGTTTGTTGTCGTAATTCTCTATCAAAGCATTCCACTATTGGTAGTTTGCCTCTGACATTGCGATTGAAAAACTTCCGCTGCGCTTCCCTTGACGGACGCTTTGAGGTAATTAAACTTTTCAATACCTGTAATATTTTGTGAATGAATTAATCCTATCGTAAAAGTTATACTAGTCATGGTGTGAGATCCAGAGAATGTAGTTGAATCTAAGGAAGCCGTATTTGCTGTTCGGAATAAGATGTTACCTCAGATTGCGTTTGTAATAATTCATCGGCCTAAACCAGCAGATCATAAAAATGGTTTTTGACGTCCGCTATTACATTATCCTCCTTCTCCTCATCTTGCGATTCCAATTTTGAATTGTAATTCTTCAAATTTGGTGAACGAATTTTCGATCTTTGCTCGGTGTAGCTTTAGGTTTTTCAGATTAGTATCGTTTGCGTTGTTTTGACATACGGGCACAAAATTTCCGAATTGAGAGAGTGCCGCACGCATTTGATTTGCCATCCTTTGTAAGAGGAGCACAAATTTGGTGTATAAGGAGAATATATCAGGCCTGAAGGACCAAAAATGTTGGGGATAAAATAAAAATACTAATAAAATTAAAAAAAAATAGAATAATAATTTATTTAACAAAAGAAATTTAATAATCACAAAAATAATAATAACACTGGACAACAAAATTTGGACGACCCTAAGCATAATTTATGGCAAATATGGTTTTTGGTCAAGTTTTTGGCGCTGATCACGAATATGAAATCAGAATTTTAGCCAATGCCTCAGATTTTTAGTTATTCGGTGTCAAAGTTGAGATTTTTAAATTTTTGGGGTATTTTGGGCTTCTATATCATAAAACCTATGGGTAGTAACAAAAGTTTAAAAATATATTTAGGTAACGAACACATTCATTATTAACGTAAGGGGTTTAAATTTTTTTTAAATATTCAATTTTTTTTTATTTTTTTATTTTTATAAAATTAGTGGTTTTCGTCATAAAATCCGTTTTTTGATCCTAAATAACTTGAAAGTAAATTGCTAATAATTTTAGGTAATATCCTTTTTTAGATATGTTTTTTATAAGGAATCTGAATATGCCAATAGATTTTTTGTAGAATTAATAGTAAAAAAAATTTTGTGAATTTTTCCTGAACTTTGGACGCGGTTTAAAAAAAAATTGAAGGCATTGGGAAAAAAACTAAACCCGGGATAGTTATCGCAAGAAAATTCTAACCCTCAAAAAATCGTTTATGTTTTTTTTTTGTTGTCCAGTGTAATAGATGTCTATAAATTGTTTGTAAATAAAAATAATAAAAATAGGGAATTGCTGGTCGTTTTATTTACATAAAAACTTATGGGTAGTAACAAAAGTTAAAAAATATATTTAGATTAAAACCATTATTATTAACGTAAGGCGTTTAAATTTTTTTATAACATTTTTTTTTTTTTTTGATTTTCATATAATTAGTGGTTTTTGTCATAAAATTCGCTTTTTGATCATAAATTATTTGAATGCTAAAATTTTAAGCTATAACTTTTTTTAGATATGTTTTTATTATAATTCTGAATATGCCAATAGATTTTTTGAAAAACTATTAGTTAAAAAAAATGTAAATTTTTTCTGAACTTTGGACGCGGTTTAAAAAAAATTGTAGGCATTGGAAATAAAACTTAACCCGGGATTGTTATCGCAAGAAAATTCTTTACAAACCTTAAAAAATTGTTTATGTTGTTTTTTGTTGTCCTTTTTTCTCTCCGTTTGACCCTTTTCCTCCAAATACCCACTTCAACATATATTCTTTTTTAATTTTTTAGCCATTTGAATTATAAACAATTTTTGAGATTTTTTTTAACTAAGAATAATAAATTTGGACTGAATAATTTATTTGATTTTATCAGCGAATACGCTAATGACCATAAAAATTCAATAAGGTATGGATGGCAGAAGGACCAAGAGGCGATACGCAAAACATACTTGATATTTGCAAAAAAACAACCTAAATGTCAGGCAATCTACGACGGGTGTAGCGTACAGTCATATCAAATTTAGGATCTTCCACAAGCGACTTATTTTTTACCTCACACAAATTAAATTTGGCGGTGCAAGAAAACTTTAAAATTCTTAATAATCAAATTAGTGTTATTACGGAAACTATAGATTTTTGTCGGTCCACTTCTCTAAGAAAGGCTTAAATAAATACTTCTCTTATCTGCGATAGATTCGTCGATAAATTTAGGGTCATTAATAGTTTTTATAAAGCTTTTGGATTAAAGAATTAAAAATATTTTCGAAGGGTACTTGCGAACTCGAGCTTCATTCATCAAGCAAATAAATAAAAGTTCTTGTCGATCCAACTTTTATTTTTATAATAATTTTATATAAATTCAAGTCTTTTATAACAAGTTAGTCAAAAATTTCAACAAAATTATGTCAATTTTACTAAAGTCGATTCTTGTACCCAAGATATTATGCGATTTAATACGCCATCGAGAAAATTTTAAAGAAATCACGAAATTTTTGCTGAGGCAGAGAGTTTGGCTACCAAATATCTACCTTTGACTGAGCAAGAACCTCGCGTATGCAACAAAATAAGGGTTTGTTAATAAAATTCATTCTAAATTTTTTTTGCAGAACACTGAAGTGGAAAAAAAATAGAAAAATTTTATGGCTTAGATAATTAAAAGTGAGTTTGAAATATGGAGAGAACATTGGGCAATAACATAATTTATATATGTTGAATAATTATTATAGATTTTTGGATCGTAATTATTTTAATTTTTAAAATAAATTTATTTGACACTAAATTTTTTTTTATTTTTGCAGAATTTGGAAAATTTTTTGGTCAGTCTGGCTTTTATTGACAATTTTAAAGTATTAAATAAATTTGCTTATACCAAAATGTCGCAGAATCAAATTAAGATCAATTTTTAATCAAGCAAACAAGATTTTATTGATATTTTTGAATCAGGTCATTTGACGATTTTCAGGTGTATTCAACAAATTTTTACTGTTCCCAAGAAATGTCACCAAAATGTTGCAAAATCAATTTTAAATCAAGCAAACGAATTTTTATTAATATTTTTGGGTCAGTTGGGGTATAATAAATTTTCACTGTTCAAAAGATATGTCACCAAAATGTCGCAAAATCAATTTTTATCAAGCAATAAATTTTTTGATATTTTTGATTCAGTTGCATATGACGATTTTCAGGTGTATTCAAAAAAATTTTTACTGTTCCAAAGAAATGTCACCAAAATTTCGCAAAATCAATTTTAAATCAAGCAAACAAATTTTTATTAATATTTTTGGGTCTTGGGTATAATTGACGATTTTATTGGTGTATATAATAAATTTTCACTGTTCTAAAGATATGTCACCAAAATGTCAAATTCAATTTTTTATCAAGCAAATATAAATTAATATTTTTGAATCAGATAAGGTCATTTGTCGATTTTCAGGTGTATACAAAATGTCACCAAAATGTCGCGAAATCAATTTTAAATCAAGCAAACAAATTTTATTGATATTTTTGGGTCAGGGGTATATTTGACGATTTTACAGGTGTACGTAATTAATTTTCACTGTTCTGAAGAGCCATCGAAATGTCGCAAAATCAATGTTTTATCAAGCAAACAAATTTTTATTGATATTTTTAAATTAGTTGGGGTCATTTGACGATTTTTAAAATTTTTGGTGCAAATTAAGTGTCACTAAAATGTCGTACAATCAATTTTATTCAAGCAAACCAGTTTTTATTGATATTTTTGGGTCAGTTGGGCTTATTTGACAATTTTACAGGTGTATTTATTTTCAATATGCTAAAGAAATGTCATCAAAATGTCGCAAAATCGATTTTTAATCAAGCAAACAAATTTTTATGGTTATTTTGGGTCAGTTGGGCTCATTATACGATTGTATTCAATAAGTTTTTTTAGGGCAGCATACTCTTTAACAGATTTAAGAAATAACTCAAATTCTACCTGTAAAAATGTGCTAATAATTTTATGATTAACATTTTTAATCTCGCAAATCAAATTAAAGACGAAAATTAGCCTAGTAAGGCAGCACAGGCTTATGCTGGGCTTCAAATAGGGTTCGGCCTGAATATTCGATCCGGGCAAGAATTTTATTTTTGCTCGCCCGATATTACAAGGGCCGATAATTTTATATTATTTAAGCTCTAAATTTTTTGCTATAATATTAATCAAATACAATGTGTTGTCACATACTCTGGGGCTCGAAGCACCCCCCCCCCCCCATGTAAAATCCTGGCTATGGCTCTTAACATTGTTAGCCATTTTAATCTCTTGATTTATTTGCAATAATAAACCACGTAAGCGATAAAAATGTGATTTTTGCATGTTTTCTAAATTGACTTTCTGGCTTACCAGCCAATCTTTATTTTAATATTTAAGCATTTTCTAGATAAAAAAATGTTGCTTAATATAGAAACTTCAACGTTTTTCATTTGATTTTGGACGCTTTATAATAAAAACACCGAAATTTGCTAATAGCACTTTTTGAGGTACCAAAAAATCGACGTTTGATTTGTGCTAACTTATTTTTTTATCATTGCAGGTTAAACATAATTAAAAACTATAAAAAAAACAAATTTTTGAATTTTGGACAAATAAAATTATTGGAAATGTTAATAAGTCATCCATGAATTTTTTAAAAATATAAATGATTGTTTTATTTAGTTTTTTCCGGCTTCGGCTCCTTACTATATCGAAAAAATGGCCTTTTTTGACCAAATGACAGATCAATAATACCCTAAAAACTTAAAAATCTTTTTTTTATATAAAAATTCCTTGTAACTTATATTTATCATCTCAAATTATGAGAAATAAAACAAAATACTCTACATCGGCATTAAGATAATACAAAATATTTCGCGTCCAAACTTAAATACGACACGAGGTATTATCGGTTTTTAATAAAAGTTTTATTTGAAGTTTGATAACAATAACTGTTGATATGCAAAAGAAAAATCCAATTTATTTTTGTTTTTAAATATTTTTTTGCTTTTTTGTTTTTCTAAAATATTTACGGTGAAAGGATTTGATAATAGACGGCAGGTTTGATCTCCGTAGTTAGCTCATAACTTTCAAAAATTTGTTGACTTCATAAAACCTATAAAGGCTGAGTGAAAGTTAATAAATTTAAGCAAACAAAATTTAAGTTTTTATCATTTCCACCTGAATATTTTAAAAATTTTAAATTGTTTATTGTATAAAAAACTATAAGTACGTTAAAAATTTGGGGGAAATATATGCTGTTTAGCAATGTTTTTGCTAATAAAAAGCATAAAATTTTAAAATTAATTTGTTAGTTTGCCAGAATGTTTGGCTTTGGTAAATCATTAAAAATTACCAATTTTTTATGCTCAGAAGCCCGACTTTTGAATTCATATTACCCAGGCCAACAAATATCAATGTCAAGAAAAATAAGTTTATAAAAACATAAAATCATACACTCCCCATGATGGCCTTATAAATGTTTTCCGTTTTTGTAGTTTCTTCCGCCTTCAGATCCGTCCATATCAAAAAAATGACCTTTATTGACCCAATTGACAGATTTTGCGACCTAGAAAATACCCTAAAAAAATTTTTTTATATATAAAAATCCCTTGTAACTTATTTTTATCATCTCAATAAATAAGAAATAAAACTTTGTAAGCAATAAGCATTTAGATACAAAATATTTCGCATCCAGACTACGACACGATATTATGGGTTTTTAATGAAAATATTTGAATTTAATGTTATGAATATGCAAAAAAAAATTCAGTTTATTTTTTTAATCTTTTTTTTTTTTTGACATTTTTTTAAAAGACTTACTAAATTTAATTAGAAAAAACTGTAAAGTATTTGAGAATCCTTATGATGGCTTTGATCTCAAATTTGTTAGGCGTTATTCAAAAATTTAAAAATACGTTTTTGGTTATAACAAATTGAACATAGCAAATTGAATATTAAATATACATATTTTTTTATTAATCAGGAAGCAAGGGAATTTTTTAAGGGCTTCTTTCTATATTTAAATAGCCCAAACTCAAAGAAAGGGCTAATTAAAAGAAGAAAAAAAATATACGATTTTTTTCGTTAAAAAAGGGCTTTTTATTTTTTCTATATTGATAATTGATCTAAAGGGCTTTGTGGGTTTTAAAAAAAAAATTAAGAAAAAATTAGGGATTTTTTTAGCTTTAAGTCTTTTTAAAATTTTTGGCTCCCCCCCCTCCGATTTCGTAAAAATTATGCAGCTTTCAACCGCTCAAAATATCATTTGCAAAATATGGTTAAATTAATAATATTTTTTAAATAAAATTTTGAATAGCGCATAATAAATGAAGACAAATACAAAGCTTGAATTCTATTGTAAAAATGCCGGGTGAGTTATTTTAAAAGCTCCTAGGAGTTTATTTCGAAGAAAAAAGGGTTTTTTTGAATATGCCCCTAATCTATAACCCGCGATTAGCACTGTGGGGTCCTTAATGGACCCCAGCACATCTTAATTTAAACAATTTCAAAAAGAAAATATATTATAACTTTTTGTGACTTTTTCTTAAATATAAAATAAACAAAACTAGTTAGTAATTATAATTTGGTCTAAATTTAATAACCCACACTCTCAATTTCAATGATGAAAGCCATGATAATGCCTCAATGTTTAAACTGAAAAATCAAATTATTTTCTAGGTGTTTTTTCATAATAGTTTTACTTACATATTAAGTATATAAAATGTTTGTATTGTAATATATGAAATAATTTTTTTCTCTTTAAAATATCTAATTAGCCAAATTTATTTAAAAATATCGTAATATTTTTCATAAATCTTTCATATGTTCTACCCGACCTAAAAACTAATCAATATGATAAATTTAATTTATTGACATGATTTAATGAATGTAATATAAAAAAATAAAAAATTTTAATTTTTTAGATTTTTTTTACTTTGTGTCAAATAAAATTTGCAATATTCCCCAAGGATAACTCATATTAATTGATAAAACTAGACAACAAAATTTGTATGACCTTAAGCATCATTCATGGCAACTATCATTTTTGGTCAAGTTTTTGGTGCTAATTACGAATATGAAATCAGAATTTTAGCCAATGCCTCAGATTTTTAATTATTCAGTGTCAAAGTTGAGATTGTTCGATTATTGGGTATTTTGGGCTTCTATATGGCAAAGCGTATCAAATGTTTGAAAATACATTTAGATTACCAAAACATTCATTACACTGGACAACAAAAAAAAACAATATAAACCATTTTTTGAGGGTTTTGTAGAGAATTTTCTTGCAAGAACGATCCCGGGTTTAATTGTTTTTCCAATGCCTCCAATTTTTTTAAACCGCGTCCAGAGTTTAGAAAAAAATTCACAAAATATTTTTAACTATTAATCCAAAAAATCTATTGGCATATTCTTATCTAAAATATATCTAAAAAAGGTTATTACCTAAAATTATTAGCAACTTACTTTCAAGTTATTTAAAATCAAAAAACGGATTTTTTGACGAAAACCACTAATTGAAAAAATTAAAAAAATTAAATATTATAAAAAAAATTAAACGCCTTACGTTAATAATGAATATTTCCGTTGTTTAAATATATTTTTAAATTTTTGTTACTACCCATAGGTTTTATAACATAGAAGCCCAAAATACCCCAAAAATTAAAAAATCTCAACATTGACACCGAATAACTAAATATCTGAGGCATTTCTGATTTTATATTCGTGATCAGCGCCAAAAACTTGACCAAAAACATTAGTTGCCATTAATGATGCTTAGGGTCGTCCAAATTTTGTTGTCCAGTGTTATTAACGTAAGGCGTTTAATTTTTTTTATAATAATTAATTTTTTTTTAATTTTTTCAGTTTAATAAAATTAGTGGTTTTTATCATAAAACTTATTTTTTAATCCTAAATAACTTGAAAGTAAATTGCTACTTTTAAGCTATAACCTTTTTTAGATGGGTTTTTAATGAGGAATCTGAATATGGGGCAATAGATTTTGTGCAAAATTTATTAGTTTAGAAAATTTTTAAATTTTTTGAACTTTGTAAGCGGGGTTAAAAAATGGAGGCATTGGGGAAAAACTAAACCCGATATCGTTACCGCTAAAAAATTTTCTACAAAACTCTTTTAAAATCGTTCATGTTGTTTTTTTTGTTGTCCAGATGCTTACAAACTCGTGAGCATTTTGCGATAAAAAACTTAAAAGGTTATTATAAAAACCTCAATTATTTTTTTTCATTTTTTTGACGGCGGAATATCTGAGTCCAAAGCCTATATACGTCAGCGTAAATTGTTTAGACGCACAGTCAGCGTCCAAAACGCATTCTTTAAAAATATTGTTTGGACTTCCTCAGCCAAAGCGCAGCGATTTGTTCAATTTAAGCAACAGATAAACTTTACCGCTCAGTTACTTTTTTCAGTTAGAATTGAAATAAAACCAAGTTAAATTAGGGTTAAATTTTGAAATTATTGTAACTGGTAATTCCCCAAAAGGGCGCTTACAATGCTGTTGTATATGCTCAACGACGTGTACACACTAAAAACCCGCAAACCTTTCAAAGCGCGCCTACGCAGGCTCACGAGCGCACAAGTTTTTCCGGTACTTACCCCAGTTTTTTAAGACTCAAAATCATATTATTTTTAAAGGCGCGCCATAAATATGTAATTTGGAGTTCAAGGGCCGTTATATTACGGGCCCGGCCCGTTTAATGCATATAAGATTTATAACTTTGGCTTGGCCCATATTTCCTCTTTTTAATCAAACCCAGCCAGCTTGACCTGTTCTAAAGATTGGCCCAGCCAGGCCAGTTTTTCGGGCAGGCCGGGACAGGATTATCGTGTCCCGATTTATCTATAATGTATGTTAGCAAAGAAAAATATGATTTTTTTATGGTTTACAAAAATTTAGAACCAAAAAAATACAATTACAAGTTGTGTTAAAGTGTAACCGTCCAAACGCAATATTCCGCTGGCGGAATATTACTTGGACTTGACCTCAACGTCCAAAACGCATTTTCGCAGGCGGAAATCTGGACCTGACCTCAACGTGCAAAGCCTATATACCGCCGGTTGAATATTTTTCGGTGTATTATCAGCGTCCAGTTTATATTCCGCCAGCAATTTTTGCACAATTTACTTTATGTGATTAATTTTGAAATATTGATCAATAGAAGCGTTTGGATTTTTTACACTTAGTGTATGAAATGTTTAATGAATAAAAAGGGGTCAAATTAATTGGGGCGTTTAGAAGTATAGTGTATATCCATAGGCGAACGTCGATATAGGAGCGCATTTTTCAAAGCGCGTATATTTTTTAGGTACACTCCGCGCAACTTTTTATACTTAAAAATGGGCAGAATACTTTAAAAAACGCCGTGGTTATTAAATAATGCGCTTGTGAGTTTTAATACACCGATAATCTTAGCTAAAAAACTTTCCAAGGTGCCTTAAAACGCGTTTTGAGAGCACGCAAAAGACTCAAAAGAATAAAGCAATATTTATATTCGAAGTATATCAATAATTTGACAATTTTTTTGATTCCCCTGCCAATATTTGAAAAGGTGCCTAACCGCAGAACTAAAAATCTGAAAACTTTTGGTTAAATTCAAATGCGTACCAATGGGGGCTCAAAAGCACCATTTTTAATCGCCCCAATTTTTTGTAAAGATTTAAGGTTTTGTTGTTGTTTATTGCCCCACACCTATTACATTAAAATGTCACAAAAGGGCACGAGTAAATTAAAATAACGCTGAAGATAAAGGCCAATACAAATTTTGGCCCGGCAGCCAGATATATTTTTTGTAGTCCCGGCCGGGCCAAAATTTTAAATCTAGGGCCGGCAGGCTCGAATCTAAAAATAAGGAAAAAATTTTTAATTACAAGCTAAAAAAAAGTTTTGTTTTTAAATATACAATTAGAGTGTCGTACTTCATTTTGTGAAAATATATTCATCGTTTTTAGTTCTATTTTGCCTGAATTTGGATTCTCGACTTTTAATGTGAGTAGGCAAATCATTTAAAAAAAATATATTGCGAAGTGTGGAGGTCTTTTAAGGCAAGGTGGGGGGGGGGCTATGATCTATAATGGTGAATTGACATTTCCCAAAATGATATGCCGATTTGAAACGATTTAAGTCATCGTTTCTAGGTCGCATCCATGATCTATTAAATATGATTTAAGTCAAAGACCAAATTGTGAGAAACGTATTTGACACTATGTATATTAATAGTAAATTTAATTATTAGTGTATTAAATCCTATCTACATAATTCAAAATCAAGAAAAAAACTTACAAAATTATTGATTTTAAAATTAATAAAGATTTTCTAATAATTTTTTTATCCGATGCTAATTAAATTTACGCTATAAAAATATTTAAATTATATTTCTACTTTTAAATTTCTAAAATTTACGCTATTATATTATTTTATGTTAAATTCACTCTTAAATTTTTATAAAATTGTTTTAAATTAAATTTCTGAATTTATAAAACTTACACTATTAAATTTATTTCAAATTTAATTTTTACTTTTAAATTTCTAAAACTTACGTTATAAAATTATTAATTAAATTTATACTTTTGAATTTCAAAGCACGCTATAAAATTATTTTCTAACTAATTTTCTATTTTTGTATTACTCTTAAAACTTACGATATAAAATTATTTTAAATTAAATTTCAACTTTTGAATTTCCTTGTGATATATTCAATAATCTGCTATTTTTAAAATGGATGAGAATTATTTCCAAAATAGTTTTGGATGATGGAGATGAAATTAATTCTACAAATTTGTCAATATTAAATGGAAAATACTTTCAAATTAAATCTAGGGCAGGAAGAAATGTCACAGCTTCCTGCCAGATTTGTCAAAAAGTTATATCTAGACAGATCACTTCTACCTCCAATTACATAGACCTTAAGGTAAATTAAATTAAATTCTATTATAATTTTTATTTAGAAATTTCATTAAATATGAGGAATTATATTACAAATATATGTAATAAATAATACATATTCATTTGAATCGCTTTTTGTTTTCTATTTAAATACGATCTGTGATTTAGTTCATTTTCTTAAAAGTCAATAGATACTATTTATGATTCGTAATTTTAGATACTTTTTAAAAAACGATTTCCGATCCGCGATTTAATTATAAAAAAGTCATTTGATTTATATCTATGATCAAGATCACTTTTGCGTGATTTATGCCCAAGCCTGGTTTCTACCCATGTTTAAAATATAGAATCAAAATACCCCAAAAAGAGGAAAATCTAATTTTTAACAGCAGTAACTCGTCGTAATCAGCACCAAAAACTTGACTAAAAATAGCTGCCATGATGTTAAGGTCGACAAAATTTTGTTGTCCAATGTTATCAATATCAACCATTTACAATTTTTCCACAGGGGTAGTAAATACATTATAAAATAATAAAAGCGCGTTTTTTGGCTCAAATTGTATGGTCAGAAGCAAAGTGGCTTAATATTAAAGACAATTTAGCATTAGTTTAATTGTAAAAAAATTAAAATTATGGGCCTAAAATATGGCATTTCCCTACCTTAAACTTCTTTACTACCATTTTCATTCGCAAATAAATTTTTGGATGTTTAAAATTCTAGTCATCAAATTCACTTAGAGCCATATAAAAACTTTTATACTATGCTGAAAGCCTGCAACACGGGTAAACTAGGCGCCTTTTTAACCCTCTTTGCTTATTTTAAAATGTTAACAAACTAAAAATGGGAAATTTAATATTGCAAATTTACACTTAACTTAAAATCAAAATATTTATAGCTTATAAATTTCCTGGACGTATTTGTAAATTTGGGTCGGTCCGGGTCTTCCATATAAAAAAAAGTTATCGGCGGACAGGCCCTAAGCTATATAGGAGGGGGGGGGATATCACGGGTAACTTTAAATCTTAAACGTTCTTTTTAAGATTTTTTCTTTAATTTCCTTATTCTTTTAAATATGAGAACAGGGGATCAAAAAAGAAGTCAAAATATTCACATTAAATGTTCTTCGATTCTAACTTATATATTGAATAATGTCATCCAATCATTATTTCCTATTTAATAAAACTTTTTAATCTTTATTCGGTCAAAAAAATATTTAACATTGTCTAAAGCCGGTTTATTAATTGGACACAAAATCTGCACACAACTACAAACTTTTCCCTAGCGCAACTCCCATTTTGTATATCAACTAGATTTCTTATATCTCAGCTCAAAATAATTTTGAGTTTTTGGGTTCAAGAAATATTAAATATGAAGACAAACTGTCCATGTTTTTATTCTTTACCTGCACAAGGTAGAAAAAAATAATATTTGTGGATTTTTGTACCCCACTCTCTTGTTTTTATAGGCTTAAGTTAGGAGAGAGACAAAAAACAGCACGGTTTATATTTTGAAAATCTTTGTCAGCGCTTAAACGCAATATTCCGCCGGCGAAATATTGTCTGGACTTGACCTCAACGTCCAAAGCTTATATTCCACCGGCGGAATATTTTTTGGCGTATAGTCAACGTACAAAATGCATTTTCGTCGGCGGAATATTGTCTGTTGACCTCAACGTCCAAAGCCTATATATCGCCGTTGGAATATTTTTTTGGCATTTAGTCAACGTCCAAAACACATTTTCGCCGGCGGCATATTGTTTAGACTTGAACTCAGCGTTCAAAGTATATAAGGCAATGTTGCACAATTTAAGGAACAAACAATTTAATGTGGTTAATTTTCAAATATCGATCATTAGATGTTCTTGATTTTTTATGCTTAGATTATGAAATGTTTAATGAATAGGATTTAGGGTTATAGGCCCGCCCCAGCAGGTTTTGAATGCCCTAACCCTAACAAAAAGTTTAGCTTAAATAAATTTTAAAAGGTTTAAATTTGTCGTTTTGGTGCTCCTAAAAGGCGGACACTTGTGCGCAATCCTTCCTAATTAATTTTTTTTCACAAATTTAGGAGTCATTCGCGTGCTCTCAAAATCACCTACGCGTTTTTAGGCACCTTGGTAATTTTAAATACTACGCAATTTTTAGAATCTTGCGCCCTTATAAAAATTTTACGCGGTTATTACAATTCATTGGTGCACGAGTGTACCTTAAACATCTACGCGCTTTCAAAAATGCGCTCCTAAATACAAGTTTGCGCCTATGAATCTTTAAAGCTGCATACTTTTAGGAAAATAAATTATACTCCTGCTACTAGCCCTAAACAAATTAAGTACAAATCGAAAAATAAACGTTTCTTCAAATGTGTTATACAAATATAAATAATTAATAAGCTCATCGAAAATTTTAAAAATCATAAATATTAATTAGCTTTCAAAATATCGCTAGTCCCTTCTTAACGGACTACGGTCAATGGGAAATGGTAGGTCTGGTCTCTAAAGTTAGCTTATATATCTCAAAAGATTAATTTTCATCACACGATGAAGTATTACTTCTGCACTCTGAATTATTGATAATTTTGGAACAAAAATAAGTTTGTAATAAAAAAATTTCGGGCATATATTTAAATTCTGGCGGACCTAAATTAAAAGATTTGTCGGGCGGGCTGGGCCAAAATATCACCGCCCGGTGCCTCCCCGGCCCGTTATAAATTTTAGCGCGGCTCGACTCTTATTTTCAGACCAGCCGCCACAAGGCCTTCAAAGTCCCGACTTTTCTAATATCAAATATAATGTTTAGTTCTTTAATTGTTTTATTATAAATATTTAAATTTAAGGTTGGTTAAAATTTTAAAGCAAAAAAAATATTTTTATAATGTAAATTTTTTTTTAGATACATGCTTAAAAACTCGAATTGGTTGAACAAAAATGTTGTTGTCAATCTCGTTTTAAATCATTTTAAACAACACGATTACGTTTAATCACTTGAAACTATAGGTGTTTAAAAATGTAATATGTCAGAATTAAAGAGACTTTGTCAATTGAGGTTATATTAATTTTTTTTACATATGGTTTTTAATTTTTTTAAGAAATTTATCATGTTTAGGTGCTTTAACACATTGAATAAAGCAAAACAATGTCAATAATATGAACATTATAATACATAAATCTGTGGTATTCGGCAATCGGAGGATTGATTACAAGTTTTATCAATTAATGTGATCGATACTTCTCCCACATTGGCTGTGTGATAAATATAGACGAAATATAAATCACCCCTACAATCTGTTGTAACTAAAGATTTCATCGGTATAAAAACGACCAGTTTTAAAAACAAAATTTTCGATTTATATACACTAAATATGCTATATTATTTTTTTTCCATTCTACACAACTGTTGTAATAGCAATTTTGGTGGCTATTAGAAAAATCGACAAAATAACTAAAAGTTTAAAATTATATCGATTTACCTATATGTAAAGTTATATATTATTTAATAAATGGTATAATTATTTAATACATCTTTGTTGTAATAAAGGGTTTTATATATGTTAAAAATCTTGGGACACGCTATTGCGCGCCTTCGGCTCAGCCGCGAACCATTGATTAGATTGCACAGGTCAACAAATATCAATGTCAAAAAAGTGAATTTTATAAAAACATAAAAGAATGCATCCTCATGATTGCCATGCCTACCTCATATGTATACTTCGTTTTTCTTAGTTTCTTCCGTCTTTGGCTCGATCCGTCTATAGCGAAAAATGCCCTTTTTTGACCAAATTGACAGATCTAAATATACCCTAAGAAGAAAAAACTTAAAAATCTTTTTTGCATATAAAAATTCCTTGTAACTTATATTTTTAATTACAAATAAGGAAAAATAAATTTTATTAATATTTCAAGCTCTTACATCGGCATTTAGATAATACAAAATATTTCGCGTCCAAACTTAAATACGACACAATATATTATCGGTTTTTAATGAAAATATTATTTGAAGTTATTTAACAGTTTAAATAAATATTGTGAATATGCAAAAATAAAATTACAATTTATTTTTGTTTTTGAATCTTATTTGGTTTTTTTACCTTTTTCTAAAATTTTCAATGTTTATAAATGACTAACTAAGTTTGATTAGGAAAAACGGTAAGCGGATATGATACCTAAGATGGCAGGTTTGATCTCTGTAGTTAACTCATAACTCTCAAAAAATTGCCTGTGTTATACGCCGCGTGTTTGTCTGGATCCAAACTTGCCCTTTCTTAGTATTCTTTGAGATTGACAATGGCTGACTTACATTTTAAACCTTGTTATTATAAATTTTCTATCATTGTATTTGCAGAATATAGAAATTTCGTACTACATAATCACATTATGAATGTTGCCAGTCACATTTTATTCCCATAAAAATAACTAACAAGGATAAGGAAGGACGATTTCAGATAATTAAAATTTGCTGTAAAAAACCCTAGTTAGTGTGCTTTTTGATTAGGTATAACTTTACCTATCTAGCCCGCATGTAACCCAAAATCAAACGTTTTTAATTAACTTACTCCAACTGCAATATAATGGCATTTTATAAGTCATGAACAACCAAAGTTGAAAAATAGGTGCGACAAAAAGGAAAAAAACTGGAATGGATCACAAGGCAAGCTGAAGGAAAGTTTATAGGTCTTTTAATAAAATAAAGTATAAAGCTCCAGGGGGAAAATATAATAAGTAAATTCAACACTCCAGTGCTGAATTATTTTTACCCAAATTTAGGCAACAGTATATTAAAGTATTTAAAAAGTGTACATTCGGGCGAACCGATGCACGGATTAAGAAAGAAGCACTCTAGTATTTTGAGCCACACGCGTTAGTAATTTAGACCCATCCTCGGGGCCCCCCCCCCCCCCCAAGTTTTTGTTGCCCCCCAAAATATTGTCCCCCCCCCCCCCAAAAATACTAGTATTTTGTTTCCCCCCAAAAAAATTGTTGCCCCCCCAAAATATATAGTTTTTTTTCTTCCTATAATATAATTAATTTGCCCGTCAAAAATTCTAAAATTTTCTTAAATTTTTTTTTTAAAGTTTTTTTCTTATATTCTCCCGCAGAGAGATCAAACTAAAAGAAATATATAGAAATTTGTTTTACGCTTTTTTTGGAAGTTTTACTCTGTGCTAGAAATTCTCTTGTCTCAATCTATTGTTAGAATAAAATCTAGAACCAAAGAACCGTCTCACAATGTAATGGGAAACTATGCCGAGAAAGGTGGTGTTCAGTTTTCTAGCAATTGTACCCTGTCCTTTTCCTGTTTACCCCGTTGCTCTTGTTGAGTTGTCAGAATTTTAGTGAGGGAGTTTTTTTGTTTTTTTCCTTCGATTTTTTCTGTGTGCCCTTTTCTTGGTGGTCTCCCCCCTTTTTTTTTAAATTAAAATTTTCTTTAAAATTAAAATAAAATTTTTTTTCTGGGCGTCGGGGTTGCTTTTTATCTCTATTTTTTTTTTGTATTTAATTAAAAAATTATTTTTTTATTAAAAATAATTATAGACCATTTCATGGATTTTTTTCTAAATTGTTTGTACCTTGTTTGTTGAAATTAAACAATTAGAAATTAAAATACTTTGAAGATTTATTAAAAATTATTTTGATATTATATTTTTTAAATGATAATTTATCTTTGGTAAAAGAAAATTAAATCTTAAGATTTTTCTGATTTTTATTTATTTTCTACTCATAAGTTTGAAAAAATTTTAAATAATAAGGATAATAAAGTAAAAAGTATTTATTTTATATTATTGATTTATTTATATTTTGATATAGATTTTAGATATAGTTATTTAAAATCTTTAGATTCCCTTTATAAATTTGATTATATTTTAGTATAAATAAATTAGGCTATTTTAAAAATAATATATAGTGAAAATTCATTATCTAAAGATATTGAGTAGTTAAAAAATTTTAATAAGAAATTTAATAATTACAAAGAATGTTACTACTGATTTTGTTAAATTTTTATATGATTATAAGATGGTTTTCTAATCTATTTAAATTTTTCCTATAAGTTTGTTAATTGGCTCTTTAAGTCGAGTTGCCAAATTTTCTACTTTAATAAGGATAATAACTTCTTGCTGTTAATTAGTGATGGTAAAGGTGATTTGGTTTTTCAAGGAAGAAAAATCATTAACTGGGGCGTTAAATTTTGATGAATTTTATAATTTAATCAAAAAATTTCTAGGTAAAATTAGATTAATAAAAAACACTGTCATAATCAGCTAATTATTTACTATTTTGAAAATGGTTGCAATTTTTTTATGGATTTAAGTTGTTCGGTTTTATTTAGTTTTTTACTAATATTAATTACTAGTTATATATAAGAGTGTTTTTTATATATATTCTTCCAAGATACTTATAAATTTGTTTTATAAAATCATTCTTATTTTACTATTCATTTTCTAAAATAAATTTTATATAATTTATTTTTATCATTCATATATATAAATTTCCATGGCATTGATACAAATGATAAAATACTTAAAAATAAATTTCAAATCTCATATTTTTTAAGAATTGATATAAATGAAAAATTAATTTTTATTCATATATCAAATTATAAAGAAATATTATTTTTATTTAGATATAATAAATTACCATTAATTTTTAAAAATTTTGAAATGGATTCTATTGTTGTACATATATTTTTTGCCGTGACCGAAGGTCCCCGTTTTGCCGCGAAGGGGCAAAAATTTTTTCTCCCCCAGATTTTTTGCCCCCTAAAATGGAAAAGGAACGGCGCTCACAATATATTTTCGCGAATAAAATAATTAAATTTATTGTACAATGTTGATTGGTCGATTATAACGAAAAGCTATGAGGATTCATATTTTAAATATATATAGTTATTAATAAAATGTCATTTTTTAAAAATTTAAAAGAGTTAGACAAAATTAAATAACATATTTGAAATCTCCATAGAATTTTACGTAAGAAAACTATTATTTAAATATAATACGTATATTACAAAGCGTTTTTACTATTCAATGTAAAAACTTGTGTAAAAGTCTATTCGGTGTACTCATTTTACACCGAATAGACCTACTGAAATAAGAAATCATTAACGAGGAAGGACCCTGTTATTATTTAAGCTAATACTAATAAGTTTTGCACATTAAAAAATACGTCAAACCCACATTTTTTTGTATTTTTGGACACCCAAAGTTACATTTGTTGATAAACAAGTATATTTTTTAAATCACGGTCATTTTCAGCGTCAATTATCGCATATGCAAATCTTCGATTTTTATATAAAAAAAGACTGTCTGTATAAGTGATACTTAAATTTATACGTCAATCTTCCTTCAATGCAAAAACAAAAACCCAGCAAATTTTTTTGAAATTACCCTATAATCGTTCGTAAACCACCTTGATACTTTTGATGATACGTGGGTTGCGGGGACAAATTGATATAAATTAAACCCTCTATCTACCATTATTAGATTTTTGAAAAATTTAAAAAATTTGTTTTTCATATGGGCAGACCCATAACCCGGGAGCGGGGCAGGCATGTCCTAGACTCCTCTTTTCCGACAGATTCAACCATTATCTAAAAGCCACAAATACAATTTTTGCCAATTTAGGTTGGCTACAAGCTGAATTCTATTTCCAAACATGATCTAATTTTTTATAACCCTTGCATGAATCAAAACTTCTTTTCAATTTTTACGTATACATTTATGTTTTTTTCATGCCCACAACCCATATTCTCACACCAATCAATATCAATAAAATTATCTAACTTTTTTCCATTTAAAATAAACGTAATTCACTCACTATTAAATCAGCGAATCAGTCATGGCTATAAATAAAATATGGTGAAATCGGTTTTATTAAAGCCGCTTTTTGTATTACTATACTCTAAGGTAATTATTCGATAGATCGTAAATAAAAATTTGTATTTTATGAATAAGCATGGGCAGTGAAATCACATTTTATACACATGAGTGACTTTCAATGCTTGTGGTTTGGGATGTTAAGTGAATTAATAAATATAATTCCTCTCTGAAATTTCCTAAAACTTTCAGTTATCCCTATTTAGATATCAAGGACAGGCATAGAAAGGGTCAAATATACGGTATTTTGCCATGCTTCTTAAATTAAGGTAAACTGTCATTGCCATTTTTGTCACATTCCTCTTGTTTTTATTTTTAATATTAAAAAAATTTTACAATATCAAATCAAAAATGTTAAATATAATTTATAAATTATAAACAGGTAGTATATTAAATGTAATATACGAAAGAAGTAATTAAAATAACTTAAAAAAAAATAATAAAAATATTATATTTACTAAATTTTAGTCTTCCGGCTATGTATTTTTAAAAAGAAAATAATTATTTTTCAAAATTTCTATGGAAATTTTTTGCCTTATGCTAAAAAACTCAGTGAAATAAAATTATTTTTAATTAGTTTACCAATTTGTTTGAAAATTTTCAAGGCTTCAGGACCAAAGACCCAGAGGTTGTGGCAACAACTGGTATAAAAATATTATCGGTATTTAAAAAACAATATTTTCTTGTCTTTAAAATTTCAGCTTTCAAAATTGGATCAAAATTATAGTTTTAAGGGGCCAGCATCAACATAGGTGAAATCCCAAAATAAAGGTTTCCCCTCAGAGGAGGGAACAAGAGTTTAATCCGGCCTTTTAGAATTAAAAGATAAACCAGGTTCTAAAACACACGGTATATTAGCCTTTTTAAAAAAAGTGGCGATAATGCAATTAACCATATTGTGTCGGCTTATCTTTGAATTCGACAAACAATGTAAGAGTGGCCGGCCAAAACTATCGGTGAGAGTCTTGCATTTGCTGCAAATGTAGGGAGTTGAAAAAGGGATTCCTAAACGCAAATACAAAGCATATTGAAACGCTTCGTTAGGACGTACTTACTGGGGAACGCGAAGAGAGTGATCTAAGAAGGGATTTGTGCGTTGTGTTCACTCTGTAAAAGGTAAGCAAGAGAGTTTAACGCCACATATCCCATTTTTTTTGATCACCCGTTTCATATGGTCTGGTAGGGCCGGCCTCAAAAGCCCAGGTAGTTAAGGCTTGAAATAAAATCGGGTCCGAGTTAAAATTTGTGATTTTAAAGATTGAAATTTTATAGGATGCAAAGGAAGCAATGAAAGCGACAAGCGCTATATTACTGGGTGACCTGACCCCGAGTCCACCCAGCTTGCCTGGTAGGGTAAATTGAACGTAATTATTCAAATCAAATTTTAAATTAAAAAGATTTTCAAAAATTGAAATCAATTCGTGCTCAAATTTTTTGAGCAGAAAATTAAAAACAAAGGCTCCGGATGTCCGGAAGCAAAATTGCAATTGAGAAATTAAAAAACATTTTTTAAAAGAAAAAAAGCCTGATGAACAGGTAATTTTTTTAAAATCTCTATTTTTCTCTTAAAACAAGTAAATAATTTTCTAAAAATTTTTCAACCGCAACCAAACCTCCTACGGGTGAACCTGAGATTATTAAATTCTCGTATGAGGTTTTATTAAAGGTTTCAACTATAGAATTTGTAAATGGCGGGAAAGGATATATCTCACATTTGTTAGGGTTAAGAGATAAGTTTAAAACAGAAAAGTGGCGTTGGGCTATACTAAGTGCTAAATTAATATCTTCCAGCTTGCCACACATGGTACAATCATCTAAATACCATAAGTGCAAACGGAGATTTGTTGAATTAGAAATTTCATCTATCAAGATTTTAAGCCCAAGGCAAAATAAAGGCGGACCTAAAGGGTCACCTTGTTGGGCGAATTTTGTTCTTTTCTTGGAGGGGGAGAAGACAAGACCCCAAAAATATGGGGGCTAATTCCAGTGGGAAATTTCCCACTTTGCAAAAATTGTTGATTAAAAAACTAGAAGTATCAAATTCTAAAAGGTTCTTTAAAAATATAGGTCTAAAAAAGTCTAGCCCTGGAGCAGAGTCTGTTGGAAACGTTTTAAGAGCTTTAAGAATTTTATTTGGTGATATTTCCATTATTGTATTTAAAATTGGGAGAATTTTTAACTTATTAGCGGGCTTAGGGTGTTTGTCTTTTAATTGTTCGATTGTTTCGGGAGTATTAGGTGCAATTAAATTATTGCCTTGAAGGATCCTGAGGGCTCACTTAAGATCAAAATTATTAATTTTATTCGAAATTTTTTTAAAAGATTGTATGGGAAGTTTGAAGCTGAAAAGGAGGGGAAAAACAGCCTGTTCAAAATTATTAATTTTAGATTAATAAATTGGACTAGGAGTCTTATCAAGGGGGTCTGGGATTCCTAATATCAATGTTGGCAATAAAGTTAATTTTTCCCAATTATCATGGTTAGAAGATTCCACTAAAGTAGATAAAATTTTGGAAAAAACACCGTAAACGGCATCTATCGCACTTTTGGGAACCCTTGATATTGTGGGTCCACATTTATCCAGAATTTAGGTTCCGGGCTCTAATAAAGGAATTTGCACATAATTTATGTAAGTCTTATTGTTAAGAGCAAAAACTATTTGTTGCTTGCCCAAACAAAGTATAATCTTGAGGAAGGGGGGGAAGATCGGGGATTGAAAACTTCGAGGATTAGATCAGACTGAGGCTCATTTACTAGAAGGGCCTCCGGTTTACTTCCCGGGCATCTTTTATATAATATTTTAAATTGATAAAAAAATTAAGGTGTTTAATAACTATATAAAACATTATTCAAATTTAATTTTACTCAAGTTATTAAAATACTTATTAATACATGTCCATCTTTAATCATGATTCATAATTACCCAAGCCGTGGCGTACTGGCGTCATCTAGTAGAGGCCGAAAAAATTTTTCAGATTAGTTAAAATAATTTGGAGGCAATTTCTAATCGGATTATAACAGTTGATTTCAATAGAAATTAATTTTTTTCGATAATAACAAAGTAAATTTTTTAAGGATCTAAAAAATTAAAAACTAAATTTGATCACACTTTATCTACATGACAACAAATATTATAACGATAAAAACCACCATGAATTTATTTTATGTAAACAGTAATTTTAAGGCACAAGCTAATTTACCAAGCAAATAATTAGTGTAAAATTGTAAAAAATTGAGAATAAAATATTTTTTAACACAAAAAAATAGGAATCTCTTAGAGATCAATTTTTTGACATCGTTAATAAAATCGTGCTTAGCCCTACACCAGCCAGTTGTAAAAAGATGTAAATTCTAATTGAAATATTAGTATAAGAAAAATAAGTTAGGATGTAAAAAACAATTAAAAAGGTAAACACTGTTATTGATCGATTGTCATATTCCCCACCACCCACCCGTCTTTGGGGTATAAAGTCCAAAGATGGATAAAAAACGTAAAATAGTATGGCCACTGTAGTAGTTTCTTTTTTAAAAAGTAAAAAGGGTATAAAATTTACAATTGGGTGCCATAAGTGTACTTTTGGATATTATAAGTAAAGTTAAACCTCACAATGATTCCTAAACAACTAGGATCAGAGAAATTAAGATACATAAAAGATTTAGATATAGATTTATGATTTATTATAAACACATATAAAAGAATGAAGTTTAAAACTTCTAAGCAAATAAGGTGTGTTTAAAAAATTAAATTAGTTAATTAAAATAGCTATGCTAACAATTCTGACTAAAAAAATAGAATAAAATAGATGTTTTCTATGAGATTAAATTAGCAGTTTAAAAATTCATTCTGTTATTTTCTTTTAGGAGCTAAGCTTCAGTTTAAATAACAGTTTAATATTCTATATAAATTACCCAAAACTAAGTACTTATTTACAATTTAAGAGTCGAAATCTTAGGTTTAAAAATATGGAGCTAGAGGACTCTATTAAACCCGGAGAGTAGCGGTGTTTTGATTATTTTAAAAGATGATAAAAAAGATAAATAAGAATCCGTTTAATAAAAGAACAATAATTATAACAAAAAAACTGAGAAATTTTTGTTTGTTTAAGTAGTAATTTAATTTAGAGTCTCTATTAATTTCAATCAAATAGAAAAATAAAATTAAGCGCAAGTTATATGTAAAAGTCATTAGTAAAGTTAATACAGTTAAGTAAGCAATTAAAGAAAAACGAGATGTAAAGGAAAACGAAGATATCAAAAAGTTTTCTTTGTTAAAAAACCCGCAAAGAAAGAAAAAGCTGAAAGGTTTAAGAAAGAAAGTAAAAAAGTTTGAGATCTAATAGGCAAAAAATAAGTATTTATTCGGGTTTTATGTGATTAAGGTTATAGCTATTTCCTGCTATTATAAATATTAATTATTAAAAATCTTATTTGATTTATAGTGCTTAAGCAATTACTCTTTTAGAATCTTTTTCATTTCAGGCGTTAAAAGCTGCCATGAAGAAGCTGGCTGTTAATAGCCATAGCAGCCCCCACCCCCATCTCTTCTCTAGTTCACTCAACTTTAAAAAAAGAATGACCCCTGCACAAACAAGTGTACTTGAGTGAACTAGAGAAGAGATGGGGGTGGGGGCTGCTATGGCTATTAACAGCCAGCTTCTTCATGGCAGCTGAGCTGCTTTTACAGAAGAAGAAATTAAACAAAAAAGTAGTCCTAAAATGTATTATAGGAGGTAAACCCTAAATCATCTCCCCCCAGAATTAAAAATATTAAATCCGGTGTTAAGACTATTAATATTATAGTAATAATAAATAGGGTAAAACAATGTAGTAGAATTTTATATTTTCTCCTTGTTCAAAGTAGTATAAGCTGTATAAATAAATGTTAAGACATAATAAAAACATTTAAAAAGATAAATAAGACTGTATGAAATTAGAGTATTATGAATTAGTATAATTGTAAATATACTCAAATTAAAAGTAGTTCGGGGAAAAGGCTGTGAAGGCTGGAGGAGAGAAGAAGAGTTAAAAATTCAAATGATAGTTTCATGATAAAAGAGTTAATAAATTTATTTTAACTAAAAGTAAAGATCGAGACTTCAATAAAGTATAAAAGAGAGTAAGCCAACTTAAAACACCGTGAGTAACACTTATTGAAATATTACTTTTTAAAAAGCAAAGTCGAGGATATAACACTTGGCTAAAAAGGTTATGTGGCAGATGCTTGAAAAAGCGATTATTTTTACCATCTATTACATATGTAACTACCAAAAGCCCACGTTAAAGCATCGACAAGGTCAATAGTATTAGCTGGCTCAATACTAAAAATAGGCTCATATTAAATAATTTTGACAGGTTAAGTTAATTGGAGGGTGTAAAAAATGCCATCTTCACTTGCAATTCTGAGCCTACCAGGTAAAATCTTATAAAAATTTATCTGAAAAAAGCAAAAACCTGACAAACTTATTATGCTGTTATTAAGGTTATCTCTGCAAACATCTTTGCCATGCCATCTTACGCTATCGATTGTGCTAGACAAGCTGGAAGAGTTAGCACGCCACCAAGGCACATAATAACCATCACTTTCATTGACTTGACAATCACTACACATTAAATTGGACAATAATAGGTATATATATATTTGTAAGAGCAACACTTTTTACATATTTTTAAATAACGTTTTGCAGGCTTGTGTTGAGTTCTACACTCAGGTTAAGCAACTTTGCCACCAAATCCCACCCAATTAGTTCTTTCTGAGAGCTTATGCATCTTGTGCTAAATTTTATTATCTTTGCGGAATACTACTCACTCTGTTTTAACAAATATTTTATTCGTTGAATCTCCTCGTTTTACTTTGAACTTTTTTGGATGTGTTCGAGCAAATCCTTTGGAAAATTGCAGAACTTCATATGCAGTTTTTAAATTTTTTTTAATTGATAAACAATTCAAATGTATTAAAATGAAATAAAAATTTTAATAACTATTTAACATTATAGTTCCCTATCGAAGGTTTTTTTAACTGAAATATTTAAAAGAGATTAACAATTATTAGTTTAATAACATTAACTTTTTTTATAACTTTAAAAATATTGCCCTAACTGCTACATTTCGACAATCTCACAACGTGGATATGTAAATTATTATATAAATAAATAACAATATTTCTACAGTTTTACACCACAATAATATTGAAAAAAAAAATATTTTTGGTCCTGCCTGATATGTTAATAATATATTTTTGGGGGTTTGAAACCATTGAATGGCGCAATAGGCCAGGGCTGAGCCAGGATGTTATACACATTTTATTTTGATCGATTACCAAAAATATATAAATTTGCAATCATTCTATTTTAATTAAATAAGATTTTTTCTTTTGTATGCACAAAGCCTAAAATAACTATAAAATAATAATTGTTGTGTGGGCCATTTTTCCTTGTGTAAAGAGAAATTAAAATAGTTTAATTAGAAAACGCTCTTTTAAAGGCGCAAAGAAGAAAATTATTTTTGTAAATTTATTTTTTGCTAGCGACCTGTTAATAAATTTGCCCCAGAATTAACCTTTGTTTTATATTTATAGAATATGCTAGATTCCCTACTGCATTTTGTGTGGTAAGTACGTTTATCTTGAAAACTATGCCTAAAATTAAAAACTTTTTTGAATAAAATATAGGAATTGAATTATCTAACAAAGGAGTTGTTATTTAGACTGATAAGTTTTGCACATTTTTTAAAAAAATAACGTGAAACCCTTTGTATTTTTGGAAATCCAGTTGGTTATTATTCGCACTTGTGATATAAAATATGTTTTTATATCATGGTATATTCAAATTCAAGCCTTTTATATATTCTTCAATACATAAACAAAAACAAATTTTTTCGAGAAATTACCCTACAATCTAAAGGCCTGTTATAGATTGTGACATTTAGTGCGATACCAAATTTGAGGGCTACGGAGTCAAATTTAATGAATGAGACCCTTTAAATTATTTTTTTTAGAATTTTGAAAATTGTTTTTTCAAGCGTTGGCAAAAACATTTCTAAGGGCACGGCCGGCGTTCAGACTCATTTTGTATTTTTGTAAAATTTTCGAATTTTTTAAAATTTTATTTTTTTTTAACTTTTTTAAAAACATTTTTAACAGAAAAACTATTTAAATGCTAATAACAAAAATTGGCGACTTTTTGTAAAAAAGCGTTCAATGACAAAAGGAAATATTTTAATATTTTTCAAAAAAATGAAATGAGTCATAAAAATGTTAGAAAAAATATTCAAACAAATATTTAAAAATATTTTTTTAATATTTAAATTAGCAAAATTATATTCAAACTTCAAAATATATATTTCAAAACAAATTAAATTTCGTGTTTATTTAGGTTGGAGTGCCCAAATATTCTGTAATATTAATGTGAAAAATCAATAAACTTAAAAATTTTATCTCTCATTATTTGAAAAAATATAAGTTACAAGCTATTTTAATATTAAAAAAAATAATTCAGTGACGTTCGTACTACATAAAAGCATTAAAAATGTGTCAGTCACATATTAATCCTTAATAACTCATAACAGTGATATAGACACCTGAATAAATTTGCCACAGAAAGCATATTTTAAAGACCTTTGTTTCACATTCCCACAAATGCGTTTTTGATTAATGTACCTTTAGCTGCCCGCGAGTAAAAACATGCCCAAAAGAACAAACTTTTGATTAGGAATTTTTTAATGATTTTGCACGATTGTTGTCAAATGTCCCACCAACTATGGAAATAAAAAACTCTGTAAAAACACTTAATATTCAATTATCCTGGAATTGGGCATTTGAATACGTCAAAAAGCCCAGCATTTTTTTAAAAAATTATTCTAAAATTGCCTGTAGCACTCAGTTGCGAATGTGCGATACTAAAACATGAGGGCTGCGGAAACAAATTTAAAGATAATTCACAACCCTCTACAATCAATAATTTTTTGCGAAAATAAAAAAATTGATTTTTCATTAAGTGCGTCCGCAATATTAAAGCAGCCATGCTAGTTTTTAATCACCTCAAACATGTTCGCTTCGTTGTTCGCATGGTAGTAGGGGTCCTAAAGGCATTTCGTGCTGTAATATGTAGAGGTGCAGCTATTTTGTCTAAACGCGCTATGCTTGTTAGTGGGAATGCCTAAAAAAAGGAATAAAAAAGTCTTTCTTTGTAGCAAGCTATAACTCAAAATACACTTTAAACATAGATAACAAATAAAAGATTTGTATTAAAAACATTAAAAGTTTTAATTCATACCGGAATCGTTGCCGTGCGGATGTTGTTAGAATAAGACATTTTATCGATAAACTGATTGTCAACAATATTTTCATTCCATTCTTGGCCTGTGTAGGCTTTCAGTCTTACATTCGTCATATTTGACAGTCTTGGCCTAGTTAAATTATCGTCAAGCTGTTTCAATTCAGTTGTACTTTTCTTGATTGGGCCGAGCCTGCTAAGGTTATTGTTAAATAGTACATAAAAATTGTCCGCAATGTTAAACAATTCATTTGGGATATAATTGAATTTTTTTTTGATAATTTATATTGATATCGAAGAAACAAATAATAATTTTATCTATCTACTTGAAATCATCAATTAAAGTTTATGACTTATTTGAAATAATAATATATTCACCCTGTTTGATATTTCGTCCTGGGAAAGCTGCCCGATGATGGTGTTAAGTAAATTTTCCAATGTGATTCTACAGGAAAGGGAGTCTTAGATGACTCATCGATATTTTCCTGTTCAACAATAAGGGGGGGCTTTGTTTTACCAAGAGAAATATTGATAAATTTTTGGTTCATATGTTTTAAAATTGATATCCATTTTAATTCGGTGTTGTAAGTAAGCGACCTTTAAAATAAGCATGAATTATATAGTTTAAATATAAACTCTAAGGGTACTCGTTGCATTCAAACCAAATTTGGTAAGAAGTAGGCGTGCTGGTGTTTGTTTTGTCAAGTTTGTGTTGGTTTTTGTCACATTTTTTTATGTTGATTTTTTAACAAAATTGTTTATGTTTTTGAAGTTTATTTAATTTTTGTTATTTTTTTTTACATAAATTTCTGTTTTTTTACAATTTTTTTTGTTTTGTTTATTATTTCCATATAACCTAGGTTATATTTAACCTAATAAAAATAGTTTGACTTGAATTTAAATTCCATGGGTTATGTGGATAATTATAATTCTTGGGGGAAAAAAAGGTAAGTTTTTTCGAAACAAATATATGACAAAAAAGATGATTTTCAAACCCCGGGTGCCAACGTGGTTGGGGGCTTGTCCCCCTTGTGGTCCGGGGGGTTCGATCCTGGGGTGGTTTCCCTTCCCCAAGGGGGTGTTTGGCCGTCGTTGCCTGTTTTTGGGTCCCCCTTTGTTTCGCGGAGTATTCGCCTCGGGCCAAAGTTGTGCTCTTTCGTTGCTCCCTTCGGGCTTGGTTCCCGTTGGTTTTTCTTCGGGTTCCTTTGAAGAGGACCGTCAACAGGGCGAGAAATACATGAAGGCTTTATAAATGAGCCTTTGTAAATGTTAAGTGTTGAAAAATGAAATTATCTACGATAAAACGTTTGGTTTATGGAGGGGCCAAAATGGCGACCAACAATATCTTTGGGAGTGTCGTAGTTGTAGGTTTCAGTGTTCTGGTGATGGGACACCCTAGTCCAGTGACATTTGCTTTCCCTGACGGGGGTCTCTGTCTCGAAATGTCTCCGTGGTGGGTGTTGTTGGGTCGGGTTGTATGCGTTGTCAGTGGCCTCCTAGGTGGGCCCCCTCTTTTAGCCCTATTTCGGCTCTTTTGTTTGGCGGTGGGCCACCATCCAGCGCCAAAACTCGGTGGTGTTTTTCTTTCGTTGTGAAGATGTGTTTCTTGTTGTTCTTCGCGCGTCTGGGTGGGTTTGTTTCGTCGTTTCTGCTCCTATCGGTCATCACTGTACTCTCGAGGTTTTTGACATAGAATTCTTTGTTTTTTGGAATGTTTCGTTTTGTCGATCGGGGGAGAATCTACCAAATAAACGACTCTTTTTGGGTTCTTTTTCCCAAATCCGTTGGTGTTTTGCCCTCTGTTCAGCCTCCCTTTGTTGTTCATGGTTGTTCGGTCCCGGTGTTTCCGTGATTGCTCTGTTTTGTTTTGTGTCCTGCTCGTGTTGGTTCGTGTTGGTGTGTGTTTTTGCGTTGTCTCCTCTGCTATGTGGTTTAGATTTGGCGGGTTTGGAATTCACTTGTTTTGGGTGGGTTTCTCTTTCTACTTTTCCCCCTTGTCGTGTGTCTTTTTTGGGCCATTGTACCAAGTTCCCCAGTGTTCTTCTCCTTCTGTTCTTCGTTTCGTATGTTTGTTCGCCCTCTACAAATTGTTTTATAGTTGATAGTTTTCCTCATGCATCACTGGAGCTCAGTATAGCTCTAGTGTTTTTGCTACGTCTTTGTTGTCGTTCTCTCCTTGAGAGCTTCCCGTTTTGGTAGTTTGCTTCCGAGATATCGAGCGATTGGAAACTTCCGCTGCGCTTCCCTTGAGAGTTGAGGTAATTCTTTTAATATGTATATTTTTGAATGTATTATGAGTTGATTATTAGAATTATAATTTTAGATAAGAATGTTGGAAGTTGAATCTTAGAAGATATTCGTGTTGGAATAAGATGTATAGATTGTGTTGTAATAATTATCGGTCTGAATTACTAAATATTGATTTGATTTATTTTATTTATTCTCTTTATTGATTCTAATTTGGTTTATTTTAATTCGGTGAAAAATATTCGATGTGTGAGCAGTTTAGGTTTTAGATTATATGTTTGTGTTTGAATATGGAAATTGAATAGAGATGGAATTTGATTTGGTTTTAAAATGATTATAAAGAGAATATTTAGAAGGAAAATGGGGATTAAAAAAATTAAAGATAATATTTATTTAGAATAAAAATATATATATTATAAAAAAATAGAAAATAACACCTTTGATGGCAAAATTAAAGGATTTCTAACGCGAAATAACAGAAGGATAACACAATTATTAATTTTCTCTTTATATTTATTTTGCAAAATATATAGTGTCAGAAAATTTTGTCGGATGGGTCCAACCTCTAACTTTGCAAACAAAAAATTATAAAAAATGATAAAAATAATAAATTACTTAAATTTTTGCAAAAATGTTTGGTCCATTCAATTATGATTCCAAAATACCCAAATATGAGGTCAAAAAGAAAAAAGTTCAAGTTTTCGAAACCAACCTTTTGGCTAATTCTGTTTCCTATTTGTCAAAAACTACTAAGAACAGGATATTAACTACTAAGAACGATACTCAACCGTTTTTTGCACAATTGGTTTAATAAAAAATCCTAATCGATAACACTGGACAACAAAATTTGGAAGACCCTAAGCATCATTTAAGGCAACTATGGTTTTTGGTCAAGTTTTTAGCGCTGATCACGAATATGAAATCAGAATTTTAGCCAATGCCTCCACATTTTTAGTTATTCGGTGTCAAAGTTGACAGTTTTTAATTTTGGTATTTTAACCTATGGGTAGTAACAAAAGTTTAAAAATATAATTAGATAACGGAAACATTCATTATTATTGTAAGGCGTTTTAATTTATCTATAATAATTAATTTTTTTTTATTTTTGCATTTGTATATGGTTTTCGTCATAAATCTTTTTGATCCTAAATAATTTGGAAGTAAATTGCTAATAACACTAGACAACAAAAAAAACAACATTAACGATTTTTTGAGGGTTTTGTAGAGAGATCTTTCTTGCGATAACAATTCCCGGTTTAGTTTTATTTCCGCCAAAGTTCATAAAAAATTCATAAAACTCTTTAACTATTAATTTTTCAAAAATCTATTAACATATTTAGATTCCTTATAAAAGACATATCTAAAAAAGGTTACGACTTAAAATTAGTAACAATTCACTTTCAAGTTATTTAGGATCAAAAAACGAATTTTATGACGAAAACTACTAATTTTATAATAATAAAAAAATATTAAATATAATAAGCAAAATTTAACCCCTTGCGTTAATAATGAATGTTTACGTTATCTAAACATAATTAAAAACCTAGCCCAAAATGCACCAAAAATTAAAAAATCTCAACTTTGACACCGAATAACTAAAAATCTGAGGCATTGGCTAAAATTCTGATTTCATATTCGTGATTAGCGCCAAAAACCTGACCAAAAACCATAGTTGCCATAAATAATGCGGTCGTTCAAATTTTGTCTAGTGTAATTTTAGGTAATAACCTTTTTTAGATATGTTTTTTATAAGGAATAATATGCCAATAGATTTTTGGAAAATTAATAGTTAAAGAAATTTTGTGAATTTTTATCCAAACTTTGGACGCGTTTAAAATTGTAGGCATTGGAAAATAAAACTAAACTCAGGTTAGTTATCGCAAGAAAATTCTCTTAACCCTCGAAAAATCGTTTATGTTGTTTTTTTTTTGTTGTCCAGTGTAATTAGTAATTTTCAAAAACTAAAGTCAAAGGAAACCGATTTTATCATAATTTCATTAAAAAAACTTTATTTATTATATAAAAGTTTTTATTTGGACGGCACTGTATTTAAATTATACTGCACAAATTCAAATACAAAATTTCCGGCCTTCTATATTTCAAACCAGATCGGGACATAAAAAGCGAGATAATCGGGATGACCCGCAGGTTAGATTGCGCCCACTTAAAATTGAAAAATGTAGAGCGGGGACGACTGAAAATCACCAGTTACTTGATATCAATATCCTAAATTAATTTTCAGGATTTAAGCCATCTATTTTCATTGCGCCTCGAAAATTAAATTGGGCCTTACCGAAAAATTTAATATTTAAAATATCCAAAAAAGTGTATTTAATTATGCATAATTTTTTCGAACCAGTTCTCTAAGAAGAGCTAAAATAAATATCCCTACTTCACGAAACAAAATTTATTGATGAGGTAAAATTTTAAAAAGATATATCCTTATGAGGAATTAAAAAATTTTTGGAAATTTGAAAATTTGAGCTTCAGCAAGGAAATTAATAAAAAGTCTAGTCGATAATTTTAGATGATACGTGTTTTTAACAATTAATTAAAGTGACATCGATTAAAGTCGTTTTTTTTACCCGAGGGGCGTACTAAAACTTCATCAGAAAATGCCGAAGATTTTACGATGTTGCCGAGATAGAAAATTTGAACCCCGCGCTTGTTAATTCTTAAATTTGGGGAGGCACAAAAGATTTATTTTTATTACCAAAGATTGGTTTTTGTTATTTTTCAGATATACACTCAAATTGGGGAAAGAATTTAAACAATGGGACTTAGATAACTTTAAAAGCGAATATGTTTTATTTTATGAAATAATATTGGACAGGGAAATATTAACAAATTAAGAAATTACCATGCAAGTTAATTGGAATGTGTCCAAGACCTAATATTAATTAATAGGTCCCCTCCCCCCTCCCATTAAAGTTTTAACAGGGCGGTAATATTTCGGCCGAACCGAAACGTATTTTTTTTAACCTATGTTCCAGCCCGGACTTTCGTATTTTGGTTTTTATTGCCCAGGCTATTTCACTAATTTTAGCCCGGCCCAACCCGTTTTAAATTTTGATTCAACTATTTATGTTGGAAATTTATACCTGCTTCCTTTAAATATTCGTTATGAATTTTTCTTTTGGCTCATAATAAAAAACTAAGTAATAACTAATTTCTAGTTTCGGTAACAATCTTATTTTAATTCATATTTAATAATATTTAAGACGGTTTTTGATCCCTAAAAATAAATTTTAAATGAGAGAAAAGACGTTTGATTGACACTTTAGTTAATAACTCTCTAATAACTAAACAATTCACCCCGCATAAATATTTATTTGTAGGCTTTAAAATAAAACGAAACAAAACCAATCTCATAGTTTTCGGAGACGAACACGAAAAGTTGATGATTGACACAGACTGGTTTCTAAAGTCTAAACCTTCGGCTAGCCTACCTTCAACATGACGAAGACGTTGAGCAAAAAGTTAAGAACGAACATAAATCGGATGGTTAAAAAATCTTAAACCAGTTTCCATTCGACAACATGCCAATCGGAGTTAAAAAGGTAAAGCATACGCAACAATAAAACAACCTGCAATTTGGCTCAACGGCTCTTCGAAAAAGCGACGAAAGAATTCTTCAAACTACAGAAATGCGTATATTATGAATGTTTCTAGGAGTGACGCGCAAAGTCAAAATCCGAAATGATCACATTACACTGGACAACAAAACAAACAATATAAACGTTTTTTAAAGGTTTGTAGAGAATTTCCTTGCGATATAACGAACGATCTTTGGTTTAGTCACATCATTCCAACTGGCATTCAAATCTTCCTATTGATTCACGCGGCATTCGTATAGCAGAAGAAATAGAGGAATCGAATTATGGCATTCTAAATACTAATCATCATACCCGGTACCCTCTTTTGGCAGACCATCTTCACCCGATCTTTCATTAGCATCCCTTTCCTTGATGCCTATCCTTGATTGGCGCACAGAAACTACTTTAAACTCTGACCATCTTCCAATTATCATATCTATTCTTACATCTAACCCCGATATTAAACAAAAAAGAATCTTTCTCAATTTTAAAAAAGCTAATTGGAATAACTAACTATACTATCGAAACAGAAATGAACTTTGCAGCTCTTTTTACTTTTAACTTTTCTGAATCATCCACTTCCAAGATGGAAAAACTTTAGAAAAATTATTCTTGAAGCGGTCAAACGAAATATTCCCGCCGGTTGTCATTAATCTTTCACTCCCTGTCTTTCGTCTACAGTCACCTCTCTAATCAAAGAGCGCGACTCTATCCGTTCAACTAACCCGGTGTGAAAATTTGAGAAATTTGGATATTTTACACAATTGAAGGAGTATGTTAATATTTCGAATATCGTCAGGGCTACAAAAGTTATCCATTTTCAGTGAGGCCCCAGGCCTAAAATTCAAAGCGCCTGTTGCGTTTTCTCGTTACACGAATTGCTAAAGTGAAAGGATAATTGGAAGAAAAAATTTAGGGGAAACTTAAAAGAATTACTTTTTTCCTTTTACGAAACAATTTTATGCAAGATTTTAAGCAAAATTATTTGCAAAATAAGAATGTGAACAATAATAAGAAAGATTCAAGGTTATGCATTAAAGGCCCGACCCGGCCAGGAATTGGCCCGAACATTAAATATGTTTTTTCCGGACGGTGAAAAATTGATTTTTTTAAACCAAAAAACTAGAATTAAAATATCAGTAAATTTGTCTCCACTGCTCATTTTTTGGTATCGATGTCGCAATTGGTCGTCGGGCAATTTAAAAAAAATAGCTGGGTTTTATTGTGTTTTTGCATTAAAAAAATATCTAGGTTGTATTTTTAATAAAGGCAGCTCTGCTAAATACAGCCTTGATTACATATGGGCAGTGTTTTTACAGTTTTATTTGCATAGCTGGGCTCGACAAATATCAACTTCTAAAAAAGTTATGTATGACATTGAAATGAAATGATACACATGCCCGGCCGCCCTATCTCTTATATTGTTTCTGTTTTCTTAAGTTTTTTTCGCCTTCTTCTATTAGGTCTATATCGAAAAAATGGCCATTTTTGACATTGACAGATTTTGCGACCTCGAATAATCTAAAGATAAAACTTTTTTTTATTTAACTCGTCACTTATATTTTTTATATCAAAAAATAATTTGTAAAAAGAGCTCTTACAACATTTAGATTATACAATATAATAAAACATTTTAAAACATAACATGTTAAATATATGAGTACCCTAAAATTAAATTTACTAGGTGGCCCGGCGAAATCGGCAAATTATTAGATTTAGGATAGAAATTTTACAAAAATTAAAAGTTAAACTTGGTGGCCCGGCAAAATCGGCAAATCATTAGATTCTTAGGATAGAAATTTTACAAAAAATAAAAGTTAAACATGTTTAAACATTTTAAAATTTACGTTATAAATCAATGAGATGATATAAAATTTTTCCACTTAAAAAGCTACACATAAGGGATTTTGGACCCAAATTTTTTAAACTTGGCCAATAAGAGTGAGTTCAATTTTTATTGCTGAGTTTAGAAACTTTTAAAGCTCCCTTTGAAAATTTACATTTAAAGTCAATTTTATTCCACCCAAAATAAATTTTACCCAAAATTAAAAACAATGCTTGGGTAAATAAAGCACTCTTCAAAATAAAACTTTATAGAAGGTTCAAACTTCCCCCATCTTCACCACTTCCATATAATTTTTTTTAAATCAATGAAGAAAACTTCAAAAATTTTTCCAACATATTTTTAATGAGGCGCAAATAATATTTAAAGGTAAGATGTAAATGTATGCATAAAAAAAGAACATCTTTTGAACCTCAAAATATTCTAAATAGGCCAAAAATATTCTAATCTGTTTTTTTTATTAAATTAAAAATTTTTGCGGCTGTTTTATTAAAAAACTAATTAATTATAGTGAAGAAAGAAATCAATTTTAAGAAATTTTTTACACATAATTTTTTTCTAAATTCCTCCCAAAATTATTTTTATACAACAAATTAAACAAATTTTTAAATTTTGCTAAGGATAAATATTGAGAATTATGTAAAATACTAATATTTATTGAATATATATATGGTTTATCCGGAAATAATATGAACAAAAAAAAAATAATATAAATATAATCAAATTTTCGAAATCTCTTCTTACTGAATTAAAAAATATAATGGAATGTTGTATTCCAAGTAAAAATTAATTTGATATGGTCAAAATGTAAATAAATAAGTTGGTGATGTGAAATATTTCAAAAAATCACTTAGATATTGTATTTATTGCATAAATAATGAACTAAATTTTAACGTACAGATTTTAATTAAATTAAGCTTATTATTTTTAAAAATTAATTAAATAGAAAATTATTTAAAATGTAATTATAATCAATTTTTCTATTTAAGGGGAGGGATATTTGATATAGCAAAACTTTCTGAGTTTTTTTTTTTTATTATTTTGTTCAACATATCATTGGCCAAACGATGCAGGAACACAATGCAAGACTTTCTATCGCATTAGGTCGAATCAAAGAAAATGGGATGAGATTAGGTGATAAATTATTTAGGACATGTGATTAGTGCACAAGGCATTAGACCTATACTTCAAAAGACCGAAGCGTTGAGGAAAATGAGAGATCCTAACAATAAAGCAAAACTTCTTTCAATACTCGGTACTTTAGGTTATTACCATTCCAATTACAAAGAAATTTCGGCACCACTTTATAATCTTTTTAAATAGGATGTTCCTTTTATCTGGACAGATTTACATCATAAAAAGTTTGAATAGGCGAAGAACATTTTACCACCCGCCAGTTTTAGCAAAAGTTTACAGTAAGTATAATTATTCAGTTACACTATTAAGTTTCCACTATTTTTTTCGTAACTAACACCTATAATTTTTGTATTCGTGATGGTATAAACTCTTAATAAAGATATATTAACCACATGGGCAATTTTTTTTACAATAATTGTTCATAGATAATTAAATTCGCCAAGCAATTAAGTTTGGCAAGTTTCTAATTTTTTTCAGCCTATGACGCTCGCCATGCTATTAAAGCGTTGCGTCGGACGCTAAAATTTTTAAAAGTAATATTAAAACCCAAGTTTTTACCATCTAAATTTTAAAAGGTTCGCACGTACAATATAAAAATTCAAAAGAATTATTAAGTAATGGCATAATAAATAAGAAAGATTGTTTCTAGCAGTGGACAGGGAAGCATAAATGCCTATATATATGAATATTGCCAATTGTACGTAGTTAAACATAAATATTTATTTTTCAAATTTTTCATCAAGCAAAAAGAACCGTGACATTTTGTCCGAATTTGGCAGGTGACAGTCCAGAGTGTTTAGTATAATATTTTTCCTTTTATAGGTTGCATATTTAAACCAATGTTAAATTATGCCCAAAGTCTTTATTTCCCGCTTGACGGTGACATACCCACTATGACGGAAGAATTAAGTCGGCATACTAAAAAATAAGTATAATTAAATTAGCCGCATATTTTATAAAACTAGGGTTACGTTGGAAGCATAAATTATAAAAATATTTAAACTTTTAACTGAAAGCAAAGCAAAACCACCTTTGTATGATTAGAATCAGAAAGTTCTTGATAATTAAAAGTTAATGTTAAAGTAAAAATTTCAAACATAAACCAAACCTTGCAATGCCCACTTATGGATAGTTATTAATCGATGCCCAACCAAAACGATAACCACAAATCTAGACCTCAAGACTATGAGAATACTTTGCTACGATAGAAACAATTATGAATAGATTTAATCGACTGCGCACATTCACACTAATTTTTATAATTGATACAGATAGCTTACGCTATACTTTTGTATAGGGTAAGGTGTCTTAATGACTGATGGATTTACGATATAATTTGTTTCTTAATTAAATTGATGTGTCACAAGCAGGCTGTTATAAATTCCTATGGCTAAAAACCGGGAATGGGAGTTCGGAATTCCATTCCTGGGAACGTTCCCGTTTTATCCGGGAAACCTTTTCGATTGAGCTAGCCGGGAAGGGGAAGAAAACAAATGTTAATAAACAAAAAATATTTAATCTCACTTACATTACATTTTATATATGTTAGACGCTCCACCATAGTTATTTGCTTGATAAAATAATTTATTATAGCAATTTAACATTCATTTGTAATTTTTAGATGTTTTAATAATTTTTGTAATTTCTTAAACCTAATTGTTATGCCAGCAAAAATTTATGTAGCCTTAATTAAATAACCATAAAAACTTGAATATATATAAATATTACTAGTGGTCACATTTTAACGCACCTAGCTGCAACAGGCCTTTTATCTCTTCCCTTTTTGGTAGCCCCCGCAAATATCTTACTAGCTGGGCTAGAAATAGCAGTGTCTTTAATTCAAGCTTACGTACTAGTTTCTTTAATTACATTATACATTAGAGAAGCTTCTTCTATTTATGACAATAAATCCGTACTACCTACTACCCCCTTCTATTTGGCCTCTTATATCTGCTCTTAGCAGAGCTTCATTAATCTTAACTCTTTTAGGCCTCATCTGAAAAGCAAACATAAGTAATTTTTTTATTTTATTATCTTTTATTCTTATGACTATAACCTTTTTGGGGTGAGGTCGAGACGTCTCACGAGAAACACAACTTAAGGGCCTAATAACTTCAGCAGAAGTTAAACCTATCCAATTTGCTTTTATTCTTTTTATTTTATCAGAAATCATGTTTTTCTTTTCTTTTTTTTGAAGTTATTTTCATTTTAGACTAACCCCCGATCCTGAACTAGGAACTAATTGACCCCCTTTAGGTGTCGCCCCTATTCCTTATTTTGAAACCCCCCTTCTTAACACTATTGTTTTACTAGCTAGAGGAATTACAATTACCTGAGCTCACCATGCCCTTTTCTCTCTTTTAATAAGTTAAGCAGAGCCATGTTCCTTACTTTATTAACTATTTTTTTGGGTTGTTTTTTTCTTTTTACAAGGAGAAACAATAAAGGGTAAAGTACTAGAAGAGTAAATAGTATTTTCACTTTACTCTAAGTTCATAGTAAATTTTAAGCCAACACAAAACTATTTTTAGACATCATTACAAATTTATAATTGTAAAACTATAACAATTTTTATTATAAATAAAAATTTATTTGAATTTATAAAAGTTGGTTTGTAGCGTAGTGGTGAGATGATCTTGGTTCTTAGTCCAAAGAGTCCAGGTTCAAGTTCAAATGAGGGGCTTTTTTAGTAATAACAAAAGTACACTATTTAATAAAATACTTGGCGGTAGGCCTTCGAAAAATATGCTTAGAGAGTTTAAAGTCAAATCTGGGTCACACTGCGTCATCACATGGGGCTTGAGATCTAACAATAGTAGTTTAGTTTTTTAAGTTAATAACATATGCTAGATAGTACCCTGATCACAAGTAACTCGGCGCTATAATATATTTTTGATCTAATTTTATTACCACCCCATTACTTTTTTTGTATAAAATCATCATTTTCCTAGATTTGTTTCAAAATTTCCAGAAATAAAATTGAGTCTTAGTCGATTATTTCATTTTTGTTGATTTACGATCAATACATCTTATATTTTACTTGGCTCTGCCAAATGTGATCAATAATATGAATTCGAGTTAATTGATCTTACATGGCCATGATTCAGATATTGTTATCCAAATTCTTACAAGCCAATAAAATTTATATTAACGTTGAAAATATTTCTTGCCAATTTGTATTAGTAAAATAATTAACTACTTGGCCAACTAGATTTATTACGGTATTTAAAGAAGATAGCGCATGATTAACCTAACTGATACATTATATAAACAATTAGTTTCTGACATTTTACACACACTCTCACAATTTTACTTTTTACATTTTACGATAAAAATTGTTATTACAAATTTCACATTCACAAATAAAAACTTATCGATTTACAACTTTTGGTTTTAACAGTTCATCAAATTAAAAAGTAAAAGTTAATGTAGCAGCTTACCAATTTTAATAGTTATATACAGGGCTGGGAAAAAAAATAAATGGGCTTTTTTTTTAACAAGTTTTTGAGTTTTTTCCCCAAATGCCCACAACGTGAGCATGGCATTCTTTCTTTATGTTTTGGGGGAAGAAATGAGCCAAAGTTTTTTGGCTCATTGTTTTCCCAGCACTCAAAATATTCTTTGAAAAATTTTGGAACTTAAAAAAAAATTTTAAATAATAAACGCATGCACTCTTTTTCAAATAAAAAAAAATTAAGTCCCCCGCTATAATACTTTTTGACTTATAACCTGCATTAAATGAAAAATTTTGCCTCGCTTTTTTTTCTTCTTTTGCCCCCTTCTCCGACAAAAATCACTTGGTCAAAAAAAAATTTCAAAATTATTAGTTAATATATAAAATACCTTACAACCTCCATGCAATCAGCCAAATATAAAGGGGTGACCCTCCCGGACTTGTTGGATTGAGGTGGAATTGACCATATATAGATAAAATACAGAGCTTTCTTTATCGTGGGAAAATAAATTTATATATAAAAATAGAGCAATCGTTATGAGATTTAATAAAACTTCTTTTTTTAATATAGCCCGGTCCGCCTTTTTAAAATTTGGGCTCTGTGCACCGGGGCGGGCCGGCTATATGGTTATCGACTTAGATCTCTATTATTAATAGAAAAGGAGAATAAGTATAGGTAGGCAGGCAATAAGAGGAAGAGCAGTGTGATTTGAGTAAAATTGTTTAACTACAAATGATTTTTCAATATTAAATATAAAGGAGTTGTAAATTAAATTATTTATTTTTTTAACAAAAAAAAAATGTTTTTGCGGACACACTTAATAAAAAAAACAATTTTTTAAGTTTTGCACAGGGTTGAAGATGGATGGATGTATCATTAAATTTGTCTCAGCAGCCCACATGTTTTAGTATCACACTAAATGTCACACACAATCTTTAACAGTTTTAAGCTATTACGGGCGATTTCAGAGTATTTTCTAAAAAAAAAGTTTGCTGGGCTTTTTGTTTTTGCATCCAAGCATATATTGCTAACGTATTAAAATATGGCGGCATTGCTAATACACCTTTTTAAATTTGGTAATCAAACTCATTTTTACAGTTTTTTATTTGCATAGTTAGAAAAACATTAAAATAAAATTTTTATAACGTTCTAGAGTAATCTTTAATATACGTAATTTAATCTCGTTAGGGAGTCCAGTCAACTATGAGTCAGCCCTCTCAAGAAGGGGGTGTGACTCGAAATTCTGAACAACCTTAATGAAAACGAATAAAAGCTTAAAATCAAATGCTAAGGCGTCGTCCGCCTTGCGACGCGCTTGGTGTATCTGGCCTGCATCAAGTGAAAAAAGTTAGGTGGTGGATGAAAAATTAGAGCTCGCTATTGCAGAAAAGAAAAAGATGTTTAAACGTTGGAAAAAGAGTCAACTGATCAACAACATCTACTATCAACTTCAATGCAAAGCCGTCAGAAACGTCGTACGAATAAAAGCGAAATTTTTAAGAAAACCTACAACGAAATAACCACTAAAAGTGGACAAAACTTGATAATCAAGATGGCATAGCAACGAAAAAGGCAATCGAGAGACTGTGACGGAAATGTAAAGTTCTTAAATACAGAGAAGGTAAGCTTCTCGTGGATCAATCAAGCGTCTTAAAGCGATGGAAAGAATACTTCAAAGATTAACTGAACAGCAACCATAATGCAATTGAGCTTGAAGATGTTCCTCCAAACTGCAACCATATACCACCAATCACCAAATCAGAAGTTAGCCTTCAACTCAAAAAATACGCGAACGGCAAAACAACGGGACCCGAAAACATACCCATTGAATGCTGTAAAAATATCCAGGAAAAGGATGAATATGGGCGTTAACAACTTTATTCAACTCGATATTAACGCATCAACCAACTAATACATAAATGGCAAAAAAGTTACAATGTACAAATATTCAAAAACAAAGGCAACGCGTTTGCCACAACTACCGCGGCATCAAATTAATGTTCCATACCTATTACATCCTAGAAACCAGAATGCGAGAGTTATCGACATTGGAACTGAGCAATACGGGTTTATGACTACAACCCTTACTTACGTAAGAAGCTCGGTGAGCTTTAAAGGGTTTCACAATGAAGGAGTGCATTAAGGTTCGGCTTTAAGTTTCCTGTTATTAGTAATGGACGTGATATCAAAGTACCACAAAACCACCTTGGCATATACAGGCAGACGACATTCCACTCATGGCTTAAAAGTCAGAATTGCACGAAAGTCTACTAAGTTGGAAACATACACTTGAAAAGTTAGGCCTTAAAATCAATAAAAAAACCGAACTCATAGTTTTCAGAGGAGAGGGAACACGAAGTGTTAATGATCGACACAGACTGGTCTCTTAAGTCTAAACCTTCGGTAAGTTGAGCAAGAAGTGAGGCAACTAAAATCGGATGGTTAAAATAGATATCGTTGACTGTTGTGTTCGACAGAAACATCCCAATCAGAGTTAAATATGCAACATAGAACCTGCAATAACATATGGCCTAGAAAACGGCCCTTCGAAATTAGAAGGACATTAATATTGACAGTCTTGCACGTTATATGGTAAGTAATATCCGGTATAATATCTAAAGAAATGTTATTAATATTCTAATTCGATAAAAAACATTAGTTATTTATTACCGAATAGGTTGCTTATAAATTATGGATTGGGCAAAACTGATTTGTATTAATTGCTGATTCTAACACCAAAATGGTTCCTTAAAAGGTTTTAACCATTCTTAACATCATGGTGCAAAAGCCTTTACGTTTATCGACTTCTTAAAAACATTTATATAAAAAGAATAATTTTTAACATTTGAATAAAATAAAGAAAGTAGTTGGTTGATAACCAAATTTGAAGAGAATATAGAAAATAGTGAAAATTTTGGCAGGAACACTTAACCTGGACAACAAATGGCAGAAAAAAATTAATTATAAAATTTTTTAAAAAACTGGTTTTGTAAAGTTAAATTTATAACATTAAATTATTTTTAGAATTTTAATATAAAAAACAAATTATGGCAGAAATTTGAAAAAAAAAATAGAAAAAACGATATTAAAAAAATTAAAATGCCTATTGATTAATGTATTCAAATGTTGTTTTTATTTTTATACCTACTCGATTTACTATACACAGGCCAAAATACCTTCGAAAATTCAGTGTTTTAACTCAGAAAAAAATCTGACCAAAATTAATGCGATATAAGCCTGATATCGATTGTTTGTAATCATAATCATCCGCCAAAATTTGCAAAATTATAATGTATAGATCTTGAAGGCTTTCACAAATAAAATTCATGAAACTTACTCATTTCCCACACTTGAGGATCCAAATAATCCTTGTGTTTTAATTAGGCTTGCTACTAGACCAATTGTCGCGGCAAATATTGTCCCCAAAAGGCAGATCATAAGAGCTAATAATTTTGTAATTATATTTTTTTAAAAGTACATACTTGTCTGACACAAAACTAAATAATCTTTTTAAAAAACTTAACATACGTTTTTACATCATTTACTATATGGCACAATATAACAAACACGAATAACTAATATTACTAAAAAAATACCTGTTTTATTAATTTGGCATTTATCACCACCAAATCCATTAATACACCTAAATTTTGACATATAAGAAAATAAATTATGTTCTAAGCCAAATATATAATATGACAATTGCCATAGTTAAAAGCGCGCCTAGGGCCCCCACAACAGAACGACGCCGAGATGTCTCAAGAAGAGTTCAAAAAATCTTAAAGTTATTTTAAAAGCATGCATAGGAGTTAAGCGCATAAATCGTTGAAATTTATCAAAATCGCGCCCAAAACAGCATAAAGAAAAAGAGGCAAGTAATTTAAAAACTTACCAAGACGAGGTCCTTGGACGCAGAAATAAATTTTAAATTACAAAAAGGTTGTTTAATTGAAGACAAAAAACATATATTTCCATTTCCAATATATTTTTGTTTTTGTTTTTTTTTTGTTTTTTTTTGTTTTATTGAGATTTTTACTAAAATTTTCTTGACTTACTAAGTTAGATTAGAAAAAACACTTAACAAATTTAGAAATTCCTGAAATAGCTAGAAGGTTTGATCTCTATTTAGTTTATAATATAAATCTTAAAAATTTATTACCTGTGTACAATGGGTAAATTATATTTCATAAAACAATAAGCAAAATAAATGCACATTTGCTCTTTCACTTGTTAGGTCGACGCCCTAGTAAACCTCAATCTATAGGTATTATTTAATAGATTAATAAATCGGCATATAATTCTGAATGCCGTTTAACTTTACTTTAATGGCAAAATACCTGATAAAGGAGCTAATAATGGCTATGCTTTTTAATCTGATTAATTTACTATCAAATGATTTATTAGACTTTTTCTTATCAAATTCCGAGATAGCCTAAATTGGCATGCAAATTTAAGTCCACCACGTTTTGGGTTGCGTATTATTATAATGCTGACTTTATCCATGTTAGTAAAAACATAAAGTGCCATTACTATTTATGATCTTGATCCCAAATAAATGGATCACGATCAAAATTTATCATGGTCACAATATGGATGATCTTCATCAATCATGATCACGATTAAAAATATAGTGGTCGATTTTTGAAAGTTATGAGCTATATACAAAGATAATACAAGCACTCTTAGGAATTTTTAAATCCGTTCACCGTTTCTAATCAATAATAAGTCAGCTATAAATAAACATGAAAATTTAATAAAAAAAACTTAAAAACAAAAAAGATTCAAACACAAAAATAATTTGAAATTTTTTTGCATATTTACAACGGCTAAACTGTTTAATAAACTTTAACTAATAAATATTTTTATAAAAATTAATAATATTGTTTCGTATTTAAGTATGGATTGAAATATTCTGTTTTATCTAAATGCTGATGTAAGAGTTTAATATTCGAAAAAAAATTTTGTTTCTCAATATGATAAAAATAGGTAACAATTTTTAATATAAAATAAAAGATTTTTGAATTTTTTTAGGGTATGTATTCTCGAGGTTGCAAAATTTGTCAATTTAGTCAAAAAAGGCAATTTTTTAGAAATGGACGGAATTAAAGAGCCGAAGGAAGAAACTACAAAAAATAAGGCCCATCGTATGTTTTAAATTTTTATAGACTCATTTATTTTGGCAATGATATTTGTTTGACACAAAAATATCGTTCTTATAAGAATGGGCAGGGGAACTAAAAAGGTAAAAAAAAATATAATACGCTTAATGACATCTGTCTGGGGCCTTACAATCTAATTGGTTCACTATTTTATAAAATGATAGCCGATAAACACCTATTGTCTAAAGTCGATTCGTTTACAAATAAATGATAATAATTGCAGAATTATCGCCCTTTAACAATCCTTTTTTATATAGCTTGGCCGTATGCTTAACATCCGAAAAATTAAATCAAATATGGTCTCGGCATATTATTTATATTCTACTTTTAAAATACTTTGGTTTTTCTTCGGCAAATTTAAACTGAACCTTTCAGTCAAAAAAAACATATTAGATGGGTAACATTAGATCCGGAATTTTTATTGGACAGTAAAGTCAAAAAACTTATTTGACCTTTACCCCATAGCCGACCCCCAACTTACGTCCCCCAAAAACACTTAAACGTTACAAACTGTATTTTTAATTTTTATTATCGCCTTAAAAAAATCTTCCTTCAAATATGCACAAAAAATATCCGGAAGAAAGAGATACCAAGAAAAAATAGAGTTAATTGCGGCCTACCAGGTTGTCGCTGTAAAAACCTGCTGCAATAAAAATAAATTATTTCTTAAAGTCACCTTGACGATAATGGTCATAAATGACCGAACGATAATGGCTCATGCCACTTAGAAAAAGTTGAGAGATCAGACAAACTCAGAGAGAGTGAATGGCCTCGGTCAACATTCAAAAATTAAGTGCTCTAATTACAGGATTATAATTAACCCTACCTGCTAAAGGATTCGCGTAATTTTAACATTCGACGAACTCGCATCCAAGAGTGGAGGACATATTTGCTACGTTGGACCTGAAAGACGCCAACTTTTAAATTTCAATTCACGAGGAATCCTAACATTCCAGATACTGCCGAGATAATGTATAAATTAAAATCAAAAAATCTTGTACCAAAAAATGCAGGACGCGGAACTTAAGTTAGACTTTTTGAGCCAGAAGTTTCGTACCTTGTTTATGCCATTTCCTGTGATGGCATACCTTAGACAAAGTCGAGGCCATATACAATGCCCAATACCTAATGATCAAACACAGCTCAGATCTTTTTATAGGTCTAACTTCATGAAAGATTCCCCATTTATCCGCTGATATGTCAATTAACAAAATTCCGCCTTCAGTTTACCGCCGGCGAAAAATTATTGGGCAATGAATGGTCAACATTCCAAACGCATTTTCGCTGGCAAAATATTGTTTGGACTTGTTTTCAACGTCCTAATTTCGCCGGAAAATTTTGGAATTTAGCGATAGATATAATTCTTAAAATCAGGTAAAACTTAACATTTAAGGTATTTTAGGCTAAATCATTAATTGCTTTATATTTAAATGCGTTGCCCGTTAACTATAAGGTTAGGTCTGGCTTTATCACTTTTAAAAGCCTTGCCTTGATTTACTTAAAAGAAAGAATATTATTTTTTCAAAATATTCAATAAATACTTCGAAAGTGTATAGCTTAAATTTATATTGGCGTTTTTTTTTTAAAATGCCGTCCAGAGAAAAAAATTAAATTTTTTTTGAAACTCTCAACAATCCTTTAAAATTGTAAATTTTTATAACCTGGCTAGTGAAATATTCAATGTGGTCAATCCGGGCCATATTCAAGCCCCAGCCTCCCATACATTTTTTTTGATTTGAGCTTCGCTTATGATTTTTAATTTATCGGCCTAAATTTACAAGTTTGGCCATATCAAGCTATAAATATTTTGTTTTTAATTTATTTGTTAAATGAAAATAGAAGGAAGTTTAAAATTTCTTGTTTGTTCTTGTTAAAATGTAGGCCCGACCCGCTCTAAATTTCGGCCTTTGGCTCTCAATATCTGCGGGGCCTGGCGGGTCGGGTCCTATGAGACTATCTAATAGTATACTAAAAATTAATTTAAACAATAATACTTGTTTTCATCATATTTGTTGACCTGTGTAATATAAAAATGTTGATTAATTAGGTTTAAATAAATATTTTAAAAACCGAACCTACCAAAATTGTCTCTTTAATTTAAAATTTTGCAAAGTTTTTCGGCGGAATATAAGCTTTGGGCGCTGAGGTCAAACAATATTCCCTGGCAAAAATGTGTTTTAGTGACCGTCCAAGAGTGATCCGCCAGCGGTATATAGGCTTTGGACACTGAGGTCCAGTCCAAACAATATTCTGCCGTGCGTTTGGAGTACACTCAATGGTTGAAATTTTGAAGTGGGTCGGAGAAACACCAAATTTTTTCAATAAGCAACATTAATAACGGAAGAAACACATACAGGTAAATCAATGCCCCCTTGTGTTTGCATCCAAATGCAGCTGAGAAATCATTCTACCGAACGCGAATGTAAAGCGATATTTTATGGCCTTGAAATATAGAAACTTAATTTACGGTGGACACTTATAACCGATCATCAGCCTTTGTCTATGTTATAACTGAGCCCGTTGGCCTTTAGTTCTTTGTCAAGTTAAAATTGGTAGAGATGAGCAACGCCGTCCATATCGCACGACACCCTAACATTTGTAAAGGGAAGGGCAAAGCTACCAAATTCAAATAATACCAAGAGAGTTTTTTTCGCCATCGGCTATTTTGCTCTGTCCATATCATAAAAATGGCTAGTTTTTGACCAAAATGACAAATTTGCGGCCTCTAAAATACGCTAAAGAGAAATAATTAATTTTTAAAATAAAATCCTTTTCAAATAAGGAGAAATAAAAAATTTTTACAAGCTTTTACATCTTTAGATTACACATATTTGGCAACTCAACCAAAATAGAACATTATCGGTTCTTATGGATAATTGTTTTTTTTTTGTTTTCTAAACATTTTTTCCAAATTTACAATTTTTATAGCTTGGATTTTTAACACAGTGAACGGGTTTGATCTCTAAGATGGCCGGGCTGGTCTCTGAAGTTAACTCATAAATAGATTGTTGACCTGAGTAATAAATTATTCGTTATATTAAATGCGTTGTTAACGCCTATTAGTAAACTAAACACTGATTTAGTGATTTATTATAGTAATCATTATTTATGAATTTTAGATATGGTCGCAACCGGCGTTATCATATTTTTTAAGGTGACACCAATTTTCGAGGTTTCAGCAAAATAAAACTTGGTTTTCAAATGTATATTTATTGAATAAGTACTGTAATTTCTTTTCTGCTTCCTCAATGTGCCCAGAGGAGGAAAGGATGATTTATAAATAAATTAAATTTTTTTCGGGTATAATTAATTGAAAGAAGTTTAATGAAATGAATTATTATTTTTTCTCTATAAAATATATATAGTTTTTAAGGTGAGCCAAAAATAATTTTTTATTCCGTGATATTTTATTTACATATATCTGTCTTAAATTGTACTGAATGAACAAAACACAATTTAATCAATTGACAAAAATTAGAAAAATAAAAAATTCCAGCCTTTAAAATTTTTTGTTAAATAATTTAGTTTAAAATCTAAAAAAAATAAAGTAACTTTTGAAGTTTTAAAGGTTTTGGACGCGTAACTAATTTATGACCCTAGTTAGCATTCGCAGGTTGAAATAAATGCAAAAATAAAAAATTACAAACTTGCAATATCTCTTTCCATGTTTTATTATGCATAATCCGTTGTAGAAGCAATATCGTGCTTGACAATCATCTATAAATAATTTCAATGAATTCGCAATATTACAAGATTAAAAGGGGGGCACTATTATGGAACAGTTACTAAGTTATATTTAAAATAAAATTTATAAAACATCCTTAATTTATTTAAAATTTTAGTCTACAAATTTTTGATCTAACTATAGCGCTTTTTACACTAGTCAGAATAAAAGTTTTTGAAGAGTGAAACAAATCATGATGGCCTTTTCACATATTTACTTTTAGTTGTTTATTCGGGATTCAAATCTAGCTACATTTTTCAAAATATTTTTATTTTATTGATTTAAGTCTATATCTAGAAAATTGCCTTTTTTGATCAAATTGACAGATTTTGCGACCTCGATAACACACTAAAAAAAATTCAAGCAATTTTACATATTAAATCACTTATATTTATTATTTTAGCTCTTTTTGTTTTTTTAACATCCTTGAAAAAATTTCAATGTTTACAGTTAACTTAAAAAGTTTGACTAGAAAAAACGGTAGACGGGTTTAAAAATCTCGTTTGATACATATAACCGAGGCTTTTTTTTATACACCCAAATAAACATATTGAAAAAATTATCTTATAGCCTAGTTTATATTTAAACTTCAACTATTTGCTCTAATTTGACAAGAAATTTGTAACCTTAGTTTAACAACTTATTATGTTGTTTATTAAAAGATTTATACACAAATAAAAAAATAAGACGAGTTAAATAAATGGGCCAGAGAAAAAAAAACTAATGCTTGAAATATCAAAATTATAAATTAACTAACTATAAAATCCAGAGGGAACTATACCGAATTGGACTTGAAAAATATAAATTACATTAAAATGTCTCAAAAGCGCAGCGGAGTTAAATGGTGAGAATTTTTAAATCGCACTAAAGACGTGGTGTGGTTTAGAGTTAAACGAGGCCGGCCATATTCCAGCCTAGCTCGCCAGACAATTTAAGTAAAATAAATATTAAAATATTATTTAAATTAATAGGATTATAACCGTAATTGCATTCGAGTTCAAATTTTTTTCTAAGTTTTAAAATTTTGGCAATATTTATATAGTCACTTTTTTTAAGTGTTTTTTGCCCCCTCGCGCGATAGCGACTCAAACTTTTTATGGTGTTGCACCCGACTATTATAAATATGCTCTGCTGCCTCAGCGCTTAGATAAGGATAGATTTTTACAAAATATCTAGAATACAATGCTTACAAATATGGCAGGATATACGGGCCGTTATATTAAATATATATTAATATTTGTTAGTATATAATTTTAATAATACTTTTTAAAAATCTTTTCACAAAATCTTTTATATTTTTTAAATATGCGCTGGGGCAGCATAAAAATAAATTGGGTTGGGTTGTAAATTAGCTGACAGGTCGGACCATACATGGCCTAAAGAAATTTTGACCTTTTTTTGACCACGTTATCTTTCTTTCCACAAGTTTGGGAAAAAAATGAGCTCAAGTATCCCCAAATTTTCATAAGCGCAAACCTGTAATTAAAAGCGCCTTTTTAAAGCGTGTAGATTTTTTAAGTCCACTCATAAATGCGCAAATGTATTGTAGTAACCGCGCAACTTTTTTTATACTTAAAAATGGGCGGAAGACTCTAAAAGAACGCCGAGGTATTTCAGTAATGTACATGTGACTTTCAATGCATCGAGAATCCTAGCGTGCAATAAAAATTCAAATGTAAGCAGGTATGTAAAAAACATACCAAGGTCCTTTAAAACGCGTAGGTAATTTTGATAGCACGCGAAAGACTCCTAAAATAGTGCAGAAAAATAAATTAGGACTGCGCACAGGTGTGTCGAACTTTTGGGAGCACCAAAACGATAAAATATTTACACCTTTTATAACTTATTTAAGCTATATTACCTTTTGTTAGGGTTAGGGCATTCAAAACCTCCTTGGCCGGGCCTTAAAAATGCCATATTGGAGATTTGAAATTTTTGTCTAGGCTTTATAAACCTTCCTTAAATTTTTTTGGGTCCCATTTATATTTTTTGTGGGCAGATTATTAAAGCATATTAATAAAGAAATATGGTTGAATGGCTCAATATAATTGATTAAAATATATTGTTAATATTTTACAATCATTTTGAATCCCCTCCCGATAATTAAAAATAAAAAATATGATAACCCCACTATTATAAATAGAGTTAACACCGGACGTTATATTCCCGCCCAAACCAGGGCTGGGGAAAAAAAATTAATGGGCTTTTTTCTAACAATTTTTTTGAGTTTTTTTTCCCAAATGCCCACAAACTCGTGGGCATGGCAAAAGAAAAGCCCCTTTTCTTGCTTAAAGAAAAGGAGCATGTTTAAAAAAAGCCTTATTTCTTTAAAAATAAAAAAATAAGAAAAAATAACCTACCCATCATTATTATAAAGTAAAAATCAAAATTTTTCGAAATTATTATAAGGATAACAAACAATGGGCTTTTTGGGGCTCTTTTTAAAAGCCACTTTTTGTGGGGTTTTTTTTTGCCCCTTTTCTTAGTAAGGGCTTTTTAAAATTCTTATTTTGGCTTTTTATCTGTAGCTCCCTTTCTTTCTTTATGTTTTTAGGGAAGAAATGAGCCAAAGTTTTTTGCATTGATTTTCCAACACTGGCCCAAACCACATTACTTAGTATAATTTAGCTGCCCGCCCGTAATCGTTTTTCATACCCAGCCCGAAACGAATTTGCTATGGCATACATTTGCCCTCAATTTTGAGGCTTGCTTTTGACAATACTGAGAGAGCCACAAAATATGCTCTTTCTTTTTAGAAAATTTTGCTTACCCTTTGTGGGGAAAAAGTGCCTGATGTTTCAGACGGTTTTTATTTTTACCTGAGAGCCAGGTGTCCAACACCTAATAAACTTTGCGTTGCTATCTTATAAATTCTTTCTAAACCCTCAACCCTTAAGAATATTACTAGTAAAACAGAAACTGTTTAGGCCAGGAAAAACTGGATTATATAATTTTGATGATTCCTTTTAATGCTAATTTGATGTTTAATTGTTAGATTCACAAAAAATATTAGGCCGATATTTAAAAATTCGAGCTGGGTTGGACCTCTTATAAAAAAAATGTCGGGCAGGGCAGGGCAGCCGGGCTAAAAATGAAAATATTTATTTTGGGCCGGGCCACACGTAATTGGCAAGCCTGGTCTTACAAAACGGCCCGTTGAGAATTAGTAAGGTTTATAAATGTAGGCCCATTAAGCTAATTCACTTTTGATGGGGGTAATTAAAACAAAAAAATTTTGACTTTAAAGTAAAAATGTCGTTATATGATATATATAAAAAAATTTATTTCAAAAATTAAATGTCCTTTATTGCAACAATCTCACGAGCAAGTTATAATTTTTAAAAAATGTCAAAGAAAGAATATGTTTTTTGGACATAAGACACCTGTTACTTTTATCAAATTCCGAAAAGGGCTCTATCAAAAAAAGCATAAAAAACTAGCCTTTTTAGAGTTCCCAAATGGAGTCGGTAGACTAAGTAGTCCTTAACTGGAAGGGGAAACTTATTTTTCGGTTTTTTTGTCATTTCGGCTATCGTCTTTAATTTAATGTTAATAATATAATTGTTACTCTATAGGGTCAAATGGAATCAGTTATGGCGGGCTTAGGGCAAGGAGATCAAGTAGGTTTTGTGTTAATTATTTTATTTGGCGGGGAACATCTGCTAAATATATTGTAATGATTTATTGCTTAACCGTAGTCTTGGTAGTCTTTACTAAAATAATTTAAATAGTTTTTTTCTCCCTCCTTAACTTTATTAGTTTTGATTTTATGTAAGGAGGCGAGAGTGGCATATACTATTTTTCTAATTGTACCTCCCTGTGTAGAATAATAAAGAATGAGAAAATCTAAGAAAAAAACTAAACACTAAAGTTCAAACCGGGTCGTAATATTCCCACTCTATTATAACTTAGGCCTGACCACCCGGAACTATCCGGGTCCGACCCAAATTTACAATGCCGGGAAATTTATAAGATATAAATATTTTGATTTAAGGTTACCAGTATACAGAGTGCAGATAAAATACTTTCATTGTTGATTATTAAATTTTCCATTTTTAATTTGTCAACAATTTAAATAATAAAAAGTCGTCCTGTCTCGCCTAATTTACCCATTTTGCGGGCTATCAGCTCTAATTTAAAAGTTTTTTTTAGGATACTAAGTTAATATGATGACTAGAATCCAAAAAATGCGGATTTATTATTTTATAAAATTTTATTTACCCCTGTCAAATGTCCACACAAATGTATAATTTTTAATGAAAAAATTTAATCTGCTGCGCTTAAAAGCCCTCGACACTTCCCGATATATTTTTTTCTTAAATAATTTGCCTACAATCACTTTAGAGATAGTCGAGAACAGAGAGTCCGGACCCCGGCCGGCCAGGAGGGGCTAACGAGTCAAAATTTATAATTGGCCATTGGGCTTAAATTTAATGAGATGGACCGAAAATTTAAATTTTATATGCTCTATTTGTAACTAATATTCAAAAACTAAAAACGATAATTTTTACACTCTATTTTTATTATATTTTTAAAACAACACTTTTAGCTTGTAATTAATAATTTTTAGGCTTTATTTTTAGATTAGCCAGCTCTAAATTTGATAAAACAAATTTTGGTTCTGATCGATCTGGCTGTTGGGCCAGAATTTGGCCCGAAAAAAATTATATCTTTATTGCGCGCCTTCAAAAATACTCAGCGTCAATTCAATATTGTTGCATTTTTGAGAATTTTAATGTAATTTATATTTTGCACGTTTGAGGTTTCGCGCAAGTTAAATATACTTTATTCTTTACAAAATAATGTCGATTTGAAATTCAGGTAAAAATTTCGTGTTTTTGAGCCTTCTGCGTTTTTGATAACCAAAGTTTTTAGATTTTTAATTATGTGGCTACGCGTCTTTTCAAATATAGGCAGGGAATCCAATAAATTGTCAAAATATTCATATTAGATAAACTTTGAATTTGATATTATTTTGAGCCTATAGTCAATCACCCGTATTTCTTTATTCTTTTATATTTTAATTCTTAATCAGTTCACATATATATGGGACCAGTGGAATTTAAAAAATTAAAGGAGGGTCTAAAGCCGGTTTGTTAACTGGACAAAAATCGCAGATAATTTAACTTATACCTTTCATTATTTCAATTCTAAGATCGCATTTTTAAGAGCCAGAGCAGGGAATGCCCTAACCTTAACAAAGATAAATAAGGCTTAGAGTCTTAAAAGTTGTAAATTTTTTATCGTTTTTGTGTTCCTAAAAGTTCGACACCTGTGCGCAGTCCTAATTTCTTTCTGAACTATTTTTGAAGTTTTTCGCGTGCTCTCAAAATCACCTACGCGTTAAGGCACCTTGGTATATTTTTTTAACATCTGCTTACATTTGAATCTTTATGGCGCGTTAGGATTCTCGATGCATTTAAGTCACAGGTACATTACTGAAATACCTGACGTTTTTTAGAGTCTTCCGCTCAATTTAAACAAATAAAATTGATCCCTAAATCTGTAATTTTTAGCACTATTTTATCCCTTAACCCTAATTTTGAATTCAGTTTAACCCATATTCATTAAACATTTCATACTCTATGTTCAAAATTTATCACATAAAGTTCACTGTTTGTCCCTTAAGTTGTGCAAAAATTGCCGGCGGAATATAAGCTTTGGACGCTGAGGTCAAGTCCAAATTCCGGCGGCGAAAATGAGTTTTGGACGCTGACTATACGCCAAAAAATATTCCGCCGGCGGTATATAGGCTTTAGACATTGAGGTTCAGTCCAGACAATATTTCGCCGGCGGAATATTGCGTTTGGGCGCTGACATATATATATATCTGGTCAAAAGGGCAAATGTTAATTAGTAAATTAAACTGAAGGCTAAATAATTCAATCAATAATGACAATAATCAAAAAAAAATATCTTATATACATATATAAATAATATCACCAAAATATACTATCTATATTTAAACATCTCTTACCTTGTCCAGTTTAATATTTTATTACTTTTACTCCGGGGCAATAAACAGCAACATTACTTTTACTCTGCTGGCTACCCAAACTTTCATAACTAATATCAACCCTTCACCCCTCCCTTTCAGACTAATCTTAAATGTGTTGGAATTATATTATATTTTTATATTTTAGTAATATTTGTTTGTTTGAGTTATTCAAATTTTTATAAGAATATTAAGAAAAGTACGAATTATATTTAGATATTTTTTAATCCTTGACATTATTTTAATTACACTGGACAACAAAATTTGGACGTCCCTAAGCATCATTTATGGCAACTTTTGGTCAAGTTTTTGGCGCTGATCACGAATATGAAATCAGAATTTTAGCCAATGCCTCAGATTTTTAGTTATTCGGTGTCAAAGTTGAGATTTTTCAATTTTCGGGGTATTTTGGGCTTCTATATCATAAAATTTATGGGTAGTAACAAAAGTTTAAAAATATATTTAGGTAACGAAAACATTCATTATTAACGTAAGGGGTTTAAATTTTTTTTAAATATTTAATTTTTTTTTTATTCAATTTTTATAAAATTAGTGGTTTTTGTCATAAAATCCATCTTTTGATCTTAAATAACTTGAAAGTAAATTGCTAATAATTTTAGGTAATAACCTTTTTTAGATATGTTTTTTATAAGGAATCTGAATATGACAATAGATTTTTTGTAGAATTAATAGTAAAAGAAATTTTGTGAATTTTTAAACTTTAGACCCGGTTTAAAAAAAATTTTAGGCATTGGAATAAAAACTAAACCCGGGATCGTTATCGCAAGAAAATTCTCTACAAAACACTAAAAAAATCGTTTATGTTGTTTTTTTTGTTGTCCAGTGTTATAGTTTTCACACCCAAAACCGATTGAAATTTGTCTGATGAAAAAATGGAATACTAGATTAATTTATATGAATAGATCATGCGACCTAAGTTGAATTTTAAAATTTGTTTAAACATATTATATAGCAACTTTTTAAAGAAGTGCATTTAATGCCCTTTTCGCCAATTTCGGATACATCCCGATATCCTGGATTGCAAGCACACGTATAATTCGAATAAATCTCTTTTACACTTTGCCATTCGCACCTTGCAAAAGGGCTACAATAGTTTAATATGCGGTCGGAGCATGGGTTTTCATCTATTTTTCCAATTAAAAAAAAATAATTTTAATACTTTATATAATTTAATATGATTAGCATAGAAAATCCAATTATAAAAATCTGGCGAGCTAAAAATTTTTTACAAAATACCAAATCGTGGGCATCGTAAATGGCGGCGGCGGGTCAACACTGATTTTCTCCGGCGTCTTTAAAGTTTTATTCAATGTATTATTGATTAATATTAAATACGTATGGCAATTGTTCTAAACAAATCCTTTAAAGATTGACAATCTCAATGATGTCGCTCGTCCTTATTTGACTTGATATACTTATAAAAACGAACAAGGAGAAATTTTATTTAAAGAAGTTGGAATTCAGAAAATAATGTGACGGTAGTAACGCTGTTTATGCAACATTTTACATGCAGTGAGTGAACTGCTCATAATAGATATAAAAAAATTTCCTATTTATGCTACTCAAGATAAAATTATTTCCACGAGCGCGTTCCTTATTTATTTTATGGAATTTTTTAAGATTTTATAAAATATGTTGAAAATTTTTTTAGGTGTTAGAATTTTAGAAGTGGTAACGCAGCCATGTTTATGATATACCTAGAGTATGGAAGATTGTGTGGTTAATATAAATTTTCGATGCAAGACAAATACTTACATGATATGCTTCTAGATTGTAATCCTGTCATCAAACAAATTGTATTCATACATGGAAAAACAATAAATAAACATGATAATTATTACAAAAATATCAACAGTATTGTACTAAATTATATCAATAAATATTCAATTTTCAGTTCCCTCAGCTTTGAATGCTAATATCAGTTTTAGGGTCTCTTTTTTTGAAAATGAGTCAAGGGCTCTCAACTATCCTCATATGCTCTACAGCTTAAACTCAACAGAATTTGTTTTTCAAATTAACCAAACAAAATTCTATAAAATACCAACAGGGTGGTAATGGCCTCATGGGCATTGGACCTATACATTTTCTCTCTGCTGCATCATCAACCTCTAATTTTGATGCCTACAATCATCAATCGTTTGAAAATCACAATAATAATTTACCTGCCACAACTTTACCCATTGTTCTACCATTTACAAACTCAGTAAGGAGGAGGCTTTCATAGACAGCTCTCAAATCAACAAATATACAATTACATACAAATCCTGTTGCCATTCATCATGATAGCTCATGTCTCCTGCCTCAAACAAGACAGGTTTTGGCTGGCAAAAACCCAAATAATGCAATACTAATTTTATAAATGACCCATCTTCAGATTTTCAACAATTTTTGCAACAACACCAACAGCTAACAACTGATCAACTTCAACAATTAAAACCTCACATTAGTTATTTAACTTTGACCTTTATTTTAGCTTAGCATTAACCTAAAATTAAAAAAAGTTTAAATTTGTACATTTATTATTTTTATTAATTTTTTTTTTTTTTTTTTTTTTTCATATACTTTTATTTGTTTTTTTCATTTATTTTTTTTATTTTTTTTTAAGTTTATTTTTTTTTTAAATTTTACATTGTTATCCCAAAACCTGTATACCCATCCTACTCAATTTTAACCCTGTAAGGTGTTCAATCTTCCAATTTAAGTTTCCCCCGCTGACCCACATTTGTCCTTTTATTTTCTTTTAAACGTTTGGTTCAGTGGATTTTTTAATGAAAAAAAATTGTTCTGTTTGTTTTAGGCTCATTTCATTAAAGAATAATAATTTAATATCACTCCACGGTCCCAAGGATAAAAGATGCCCGGGAAGCAATAAACCGGAGGCCCTTCTAGTAAATGAGCCTCAGTTTGATCTAATCCCTGAAGTCTTAATCCCCGATCTTCCCCCCTTCCTCAAGATTATAATTTATTTGGGCAAGCAACAAATAGTTTTTCGTCTAACAATAAGACTTACATAAAAAATGTGCAGATTCCTTTATTAGAGCCCGGAACCCAAATTTTGGCTAAATGTGGACCCACAATATCAAGGGTTCCCAAAAGTGCGATAGATGCCGTTTACGGTGTTTTTTCCAAAATTTTATCTACTTTAGTGGAATCCCCTAACCATGATAATTGGGAAAAATTAATTTTATTCCCAACTTTGATATTAGGAATCCCAGACCCCCTTGATGAGACTCCTTTAGTCCAAGTTATAAAATCTAAAATTAATAATTTTGACCAGGCTGTTTTTTCCCCTCCTTTTCAGCTTCAAACTTCCCATAAGCCTACCGACCAATTTTTTAAAAAATTTCGAATAAAATTAATAATTTTAATCTTAAGGGGGAGCCCTCAGGATCCTTCAAGGCAATAATTCAATTGCACCTAATACTCCTGAAACAATCGAACAATTAATAGACAAACACCCTAAGCCCGCTAATAAGTTTAAAATTCTCCCTATTTTAAATACAAAAATGGAAATATCACCAAATGAAATTCTTAAAGCTCTTAAAACGTTTCCAACAGACTCTGCTCCAGGGCTAGACTTTTTTAGACCTATATTTTTAAAGGACCTTTTAGAAATTGATACTTCTAGTTTTTTAATCAACAATTTTTGCAAAGTGGTAAATTTTATTTTTAATGGAAATTTCCCACTGGAATTTGCCCCCATATTTTTTGGGGCTCGTCTTCTCCCCCTCCAAGAAAAGAACAAAATTCGCCCTATAGCTATTGGTTGTTTTTTTAGACGTCTTATTTCTAAAGTTATATGCAGCAGGATTAAATCCACTTTAGCAAACCTACTGTCTCCTCACCAACTGGGTTTTGGTATAGAAGGGGGCTGTGAAATTGCGATTCACGCCACCCGCCTTACCTTAGAATCAATGAATTCTGACGAATATTTAGTTAAACTGGACTTAAAAAACGCTTTTAATTGCCTAGATCGTTCTTACCTTATCGAATCTTTTTTAAAAATTTTCCCCAATACCACAACTATATACATTTAAGTTATGGTATTGATACAATATTAAAATTTCAGGATGTAATAATTTCTTCCTCACAGGGAGTTCAACAAGGTGACCCTTTAGGTCCGCCTTTGTTTTGCCTTGGGCTTAAAAACTTGATAGATGAAATTTCTAATTCAACAAATCTCCGTTTGCACATATGGTATTTAGATGATTGTACCATGTGTGGCAAGCTGGATGATATCAATTTAGCACTTAGTATAGCCCAAAGCCACTTTTCTGTTTTAAACTTATCTCTTAATCCTAACAAATGTGAGATATATCCTTTCCCGCCATTTACAAATTCTATAGTTGAAACCTTTAATAAAACCTCATATGAGAATTTAATAATCTTAGGTTCACCCGTAGGAGGTTTTGTTGCGGTTGAAAAATTTTTAGAGAATCATTTACTTGTTTTAAGAGAAAAATTAGAAATTTTAAAAAAATTACCCTTTCATCAGGCTTTTTTCTTCTAAAAAATGTTTTTTTAATTCCTCAATTGCAATTTTGCCTCCGGACATCCGGAGCTTTTGTTTTTAATTCTCTGCTCAAAAAATTTGAGCACGAATTGATTTTAATTTTTCAAAATCTTTTTAATTTAAAATTTGATTTGAATAATTACGTCCAATTTACCCTACCAGGCAAGCTGGGTGGACTTGGGGTCAGGTCACCCAGTAATATAGCGCTTGTCGCTTTCCTTGCTTCCTTTTCATCCTTCAAGGATACAATCTTTAAAATCACAAATTTTAACTCGGACCCGATTTTTTTTCAAGCCTTAACTACCTGGGCTTTTGAGGCCGGCCCTACTAGGCCATACCCTGAAACGGGTGATCAAAAAGAATGGGATATGTGTTTAGCGTTAAACTCTCTTGCTTACCTTTTACAGAGTGAAAACACAACGCACAAATCCCTTCTTAGATCACTCTCTTCATACAATTCAGGTCATGAATGGTTAGAGGCGTTCCCCAGTAAGTTAAATAATCAATTACTTCCTAACGAAGCGTTTCAATATGCTTTGTATTTGCGTTTAGGAATTCCTTTTTCAACACCTTACATTTGCAGCAAATGCAAGACTCTCACCGATAGTTTTGGCCGGCATCCCTTACATTGTTTGTCAAATTCAAAGATAAGGCGACACAATAAGGTTAATATCATTATCGCCACTTTTTTTAAAAAGGCTAATATACCGTGTGTTTTAGAACCTTGTCTATCTTTTAATTCTAAAAGACCGGATGGAAAAACTCTTGTTCCCTTCTCTGAGGGGAAACCTTTATTTTGGGATTTCACCTGTGTTGATCCTCTAGCCCCTTCAAATTATAATTTTGATCCAATTTTGAATGCCGAAATTTTAAAGACAAGAAAATATTGTTTTTTAAATTCCGATAATATTTTTATACCAATTGTTGCCACAACTTCTGGATCATTTGGTCCTGAAGCCTTGAAAATTTTCAAACAAATTGGTAAACTAATTAAAAATAATTTTATTTCACCAAGTTTTAGTGCATAAGGCAAAAAATTTCCATAGAAATTTTGAAAAATAATTATTTTCTATTTAAAAATACGTGGCCGGAAGACTCTAAAATATAGTAAATATAATATTTTTATTATTTTTTTTTTTTTTTTAAATTTATTTTAATTACTTCTTTCATATATTACATTTAATATACCACCTGTTTATAATTTATTAATTATATTTAACATTGTTAATTTGATATTATAATATATTAATGCTGGAAATCTCATAAATAAAATCTTTTTAATTCTCATTTACATAAAAAAAGTTAAAACAAAAGATTAAAAAAAAATAAATTTGCATTTTCACAATCAAAATTCATTTTTGATAATACATCTTGTGTTTAAATTTGGACAAATATTCCATATTATCTAAATGCTGATGCAGAGAGCTTGAATATACAAAAACTTTATTTCTAATTATTTTAGATAATAAATATAAGTTACAAGGGATTTTTATACGAAAAAAAGATTCTTGAATTTTTTAATTTTATGGTTTTCTTGAGGTCGCAAAATCTGTCAATTTGGTCAAAAAAGGTCATGTAGAAGCGAAAGAAACTACGATAAACGGAAAATATATATACCTTGCTTTTATAAATTAACTTATTTTTTGTGACATTGATATTTGTTGACCTGTGTTTTCTATTTGTCTCACAAATTTCAACAACATTTAAAAAAAAATTGTAATATATTTTTTGCAGGTAGCCATAATAAATAGCAAATCTCTGTATTTATTGACATTCTTAGTTATTTTTTAACATTTTTAACAAAATTTACTTTTTATTAAAAAAAATATTGTTAGGGTTTAAATTATTAAAATTTGTAAAAATTTTCTTGTTTTATTATTACAAATTTGATATTACGTATATTATATTTATGCATAAACAGATTTTATATTTTTGGGGCTGTTTATCAAGAAATTAAAATAAAGTGAGAAAATATGCCTTTTCAAATTTTTTACCCGAAATATTTTTTTTTAAATTCTCCCTTAATTTATTTTATACAAAAAATTTGAAAACTTGTAATTTTAACAAGGATAAATATTGAGAATTATGTTTAATTACTAATATTCTTCATAAATCTCAAAGCTAGTAACAGTTAACAAATAAATATTTGCATACAAATTTTAAGTTTCTATTTTTTACTCCTTAAAATTTAAAAAAATTTGGCAAACTTTAATTTATATTGTAGCCATGAGTATTTTAAGAAAAATTTGGAAGAAATTATTAATATTATGAAGCGATGTTTTATGTTTAAAATGAATTTTAAATTTTAAAATTGGATTGGTAGTTTGCCAGAAAGAAATTACTAAAAAATACCAAGTTTTTTGCTCACAAGTTCTTTTTTCTTTTTAAAATAAATAATAATATTAATCAAATTAATAACTGTTGTAGCCTAACATAATTGCCGCTATCTAACTTCTTATATACAATCAAATTTGGCATTTTTAAATATTTAAATTTAGTGCAGGGAGCAAAATATTGAAAATTAAATTTTATTATTTTGAATTTAAAGTCATGTCTCCCAGACTTTTGACAATATCAATAATGTATTATGGACTGTATTTCAGTAATTTTTCCAAATAAAACGTTTTAGTATTAATTGAATATTCTGTAAAAAATTGCAAAAATTTAAAATAATTTTTTTATAGCCCTATCCTCTTCAAAAAAACAAAAATTTCTTTAACGATAACACTGAACAACAAAATTTGGACGACCCTATATTTATGACAACTATGGTTTTTGGTCAAGTTTTTGACGCTGATCACAAATATAAAATCAGAATCTTAGCCAATACCTCAAATTTTTAGTTTCGGTGTCAAAGTTGAGATTTTTCGATTTTTGGGGTATTTTGAGCTTCTATATCATAAAAACTATGGTTAGTAACAGGGATGGGCACAATTACTTTTTAAAAGTAATCATTATCATTACAACTACTTTAGAAAAAAATGTAATTAATTACTAATTACCATTACTGTTTTTAAAAAAGTACTTAATTACAATCAATTACAACAATACTTTTTAAAAATTTTATATATAAAATTAGAAAACCCGAAAATAATAATACACAAAAATAAAAACACTTTAGACAATATGAAAAAGATTTTTATTTTGGATTAAATGCAATATATAATTAAAAATATATTTGGAGTAGTGGAAGAAAGTTGTTGTCAATCCCAGGGTGGGCCTCTTTTAAAAGATCTCATCTTTAGAAAAGAATACTTTTACAATTACAATTACATAAATTTTCAAGTAATTAATTACTAATTACAAGTACAATTACAATTACTTTTTCAAAAAATTTTATATATAAAATTAGAAAACACGAAAATAATAATACACAAAAATAAAAACACTTATTATATAGACAATATGTAAAAAGATTCATTTATTTTGGATATAAATGCTAAATTATATAATTAAAAATATATTTGAGTTAGTGGAAGAAAGTTTGATTAGTTACTAAATCCTTATAGCCGGTTTTTATATTTACTTTTTAAAACAATTAATTTCTCAAACAACTCATTGGACAATCTGTTTCTATTAAATCTATTTAATAAAGTGACAAGACTGAATAATCTTTCGACTGAGGCTGATGAGCCTAATATCGTGTTATACTTAAAAAAAATCTTTTTAATTGTTGGGTAATTTTCTAACATTGGTAGCTTTTCACTATTATCATTTAAATATTTTAGAACCTCTAATCATCGTAGAGATCATTTGTTAATTTTGATTTAGGTAAATTTTTAAACCTGTATAAACTTTGATTTTTAGAAACATTTTGACTTGAAGATATGTCAATTTTTTTCATTTTTTTTGCTTCTGATATCAATAACGATTTGATTACTTCAATATAATGATTACTTTGAAAAAGTAATCATTATCATTACAACTACTTTACTAAAAAATGTAATTAATTACCATTACAATTACTTTATAAAAAATGTAATTGATTACTAATTACTAATCACTATGAGAGTAATTAGTAATTGTAATTTAATTACAAGTAATCATTACTTGCCCATCCCTGATACATATATATATAATAAGTCATCGTTAGATGCTAAATTTTAAATATAATTTTATTAATTTAACTAATTATATAATTTTATACTTTAACTATTATTACTTTAATAAGAAATTCTAATTATATTTAAACAATGACTCCGCTAAACCGGACCCATCCATCAAAGGCTACGACAGCTTTTTATAAAATGAAAACAAATGTTTGCCAAGTTTTATAAAATTTAAATGTGTAAAATTTAAAAACTTAAAATTTGTATGCTTATATTTGTTAACCTTTAATAGTCCTTTTTATTTTGTTGAACAATATTAGAAATTATACATAATTTTAAATATTCATTTTCGGCAAAATTCAAAAAATTTGTTAAATTTATTGTATAAGAAAAACTTAAGAGGATTTAGAAAAAATAATAAGAAAATGTATTTTTTTCCTTTATTCAATAGTCTTTAAATAAAACAGGCTCAAAAACGTTAAATCTGATAAAAAAAAAGTAAAATAGAATATTTTTGGCCTATTTAGAATGTTCAGATTTTTTTATGCATATCAACAAACTTAAAATAAAAAAAAGTCAAATATTTTATGATGCACAGATATGGCTTTTTTTGTAATTTTCCTATTTCGTTCTTTTAAGATTTTCTATACATAACGTATATTTTTTTAACATTACAGGCAAATTATGTTTGATTTTATAGGTTTTAAATATTATTAGTTAATTATGCTAAAATAATAAAAAAAAATAAGCTTGCACAGAAAAATACAATCTGCGTTAGTTTTTTGACACCTGAAAATTTGCTGTTTTTTGGCAAAATTTGGTATTTTTATTGTAGAAGCGTCAAAATCAAATGTTATAAAGCAATATTTTATCTATAAAATAAATGTTAAATATTCAAAAAAGATTGGCTGGTTAACCAGAAGGTCGAATTTGAATACAGGCAAAAATTACACTTTTTTCGATATAAATATTTTTCGTTTAAGAAAAAAATATATGACTCTAGCTACAAAACTTTTAATGATACATGCGCGCAAAGTTGCCTCAAAATTTATTTTTTGCAAAAAAAAATATTTTTGCTCATATATCTGTAAAAATGTTTTTATCAGCACCCCTAGTTTTCAGCCAAAACTGAGATTTGAAGGGAAAAGTTTGTCGATTTAGGTGGAAGACCATATATATATGGGCTTCACCTCAATAAAACAAGTCCTAAGTCACCCCCTCAGATTTGGATGAAATTTTGCATAAGGGTAGTAGGTAGATAAGGGTGTATCTCATAATTTAAAATTTTTTTGACCGGAAGGGATTTTAGACGGAGGTAGGGGCAAAAGAAGAAAAAAACGCGAGGTTTTTACATTTAATGCAACCTTGGGAGATTATAAAAAAGCATAAACGATTTTTTGAGGGTTTTGTATAGATTTTTTTTGCGATAACGATCCCGGGTTTAGTTTTTTTTCCAATCCCCCTATTTTTTTTAAACAGCGTCCAAAGTTCATTTTCCAAAAACCTAATGGCATATTCAGATTCCTTATAAAAAACATATCTAAAAAAAGTTATTACTTAAAATTATTAGAATTTTATTTTAAGTTATTAGGATTAAAAAACGCATTTAATGATGAAAACCACTAATTTTACAAAAATGAAAAAATAAAAAAAAAATTAAATATTATAGAAAAATTTAAACGCCTTATTTTTTGAGAGTTTATGGAAAATTTTAGAAAAAAGGTCAAAAAACCAAAAAAGATTCAAAAACAAAAATAAATTGAAATTTTATTTTTGCATATTCACAATAGTTAAACTATAAAATTCAAACTTCAAATTATATTTTCATTAAAAGCCAATATATATCGTGACGTATTTAAGTTTGGACGCAAAATATTTTGTATTATCTAAATGCCGATAAAAAAGCTTGATATATTAATAAAATTTATTTTCCATTATTTGTGATTAAAAATATAAGTGACAAGGAATTTATATATGCACAAAGGATTTTTAAATTCTTTCTTTTTAGGGTATAATTAGATCTGTCAATTTGGTCAAAAAAGGTCATTTTTCGTTATAGACGGATCTAAGGAGCCAAATACGGAAGAAACGAAGAAAAACAAAAAATATATATGATATAAGGCCATCATAGGTGCACTTTTTTTATGTTAATTTACGCTTCTGACATTGTGATATTTGTTGAGCTGTGTAATGAATGTTTCCGTTATATAAATATATTTTTAAACTTTTGTTACTAACCAGGGATGGGCAAGTAATGATTACTTGTAATTAAATTACAATTACTAATTACTCTCATAGTAATTAGTAATTAGTAATCAATTACATTTTTTATAAAGTAATTGTAATGGTAATTAATTACATTTTTTAGTAAAGTAGTTGTAATGATAATGATTACTTTTTCAAAGTAATCATTATATTGAAGTAATCAAATCGTTATTGATATCAGAAGCAAAAAAATGAAAAAAATTGACATATCTTCAAGTCAAAATGTTTCTAAAAATCAAAGTTTATACAGGTTTAAGAATTTACCTAAATCAAAATTAACAAATGATCTCTACGATGATTAGAGGTTCTAAAATATTTAAATGATAATAGTGAAAAGCTACCAATGTTAGAAAATTACCCAACAATTAAAAAGATTTTTTTTAAGTATAACACGATATTAGGCTCATCAGCCTCAGTCGAAAGATTATTCAGTCTTGTCACTTTATTAAATAGATTTAATAGAAACAGATTGTCCAATGAGTTGTTTGAGAAATTAATTGTTTTAAAAAGTAAATATAAAAACCGGCTATAAGGATTTAGTAACTAATCAAACTTTCTTCCACTAACTCAAATATATTTTTAATTATATAATTTAGCATTTATATCCAAAATAAATGAATCTTTTTACATATTGTCTATATAATAAGTGTTTTTATTTTTGTGTATTATTATTTTCGTGTTTTCTAATTTTATATATAAAATTTTTTGAAAAAGTAATTGTAATTGTACTTGTAATTAGTAATTAATTACTTGAAAATTTATGTAATTGTAATTGATTGTAATTAAGTACTTTTTTAAAAACAGTAATGGTAATTAGTAATTAATTACATTTTTTTCTAAAGTAGTTGTAATGATAATGATTACTTTTAAAAAGTAATTGTGCCCATCCCTGCTAAGGACTGTATTTCAGCAATTTTTCAAGAAATGTTAAAATACGTTCATTTAGTTGTATCAAACTAAATGTTCTTAAAAAAAGTACAAAATTTATTTTTTAAAATAATAAGCAAGATAATCCTTATTCCTCTTCAAAAAAGTCTCTCTTTTTGACTTAAAACCTCCCAAAGTTGCATCAAATGTGATGAAAATAATAAGGTCGTAATTTGTCCAAAATTATTATTAAAGTATTTATTTGTGTTCAACATTAAATTTGACTAGGTGGAGTCCATACGGACCGCAATAGCATTTCGAATATCTAAACAAATTTCAATTTTAATTTAGAACTAATTTTACTTGCTATATTAATTCTGAAAAAATTCACGAAAATTAGATAATAATATTTTAGATATTTTATATGTAAGATGTGCTACGGTATGAATTGCACTGGACAACAAAAAAAAACATTTTTTGAGGGTTTTGTAAAGATTTTTTTTGCGATAACGATCCCGGGTTTAGTTTTTTTCCAATCCCCCTAATTTTTTTTAAACAGCGTCCAAAGTTCATTTTCCAAAAATCTAATGGCATATTCAGATTCCTTATAAAAAACATATCTAAAAAAAGTTATTACTTAAAATTATTAGAATTTTATTTTAAGTTATTAGGATTAAAAAACGCATTTTATGATAAAAAAAAATTAAATATTATAGAAAAATTTAAACGCCTTATTTTTTGAGAGTTTATGGAAAATTTTAGAAAAAAGGTCAAAAAACCAAAAAAGATTCAAAAACAAAAATAAATTGAAATTTTATTTTTGCATATTCACAATAGTTAAACTATAAAATTCAAACTTCAAATTATATTTTCATTAAAAGCCAATATATATCGTGACGTATTTAAGTTTGGACGCAAAATATTTTGTATTATCTAAATGCCGATAAAAAAGCTTGATATATTAATAAAATTTATTTTCCATTATTTGTGATTAAAAATATAAGTGACAAGGAATATATATGCACAAAGGATTCTTAAATTCTTTCTTTTTAGGGTATAATTAGATCTGTCAATTTGGTCAAAAAAGGTCATTTTTCGTAATAGACGGAGATGATCTAAGGAGCCAAAAACGGAAGAAACGAAGAAAAACAAAAAATATATATGATATAAGGCCATCATAGGTGCATTTTTTTATGTTATTCACGCTTTTGACATTGTGATATTTGTTGAGCTGTGTAATGAATGTTTCCGTTATCTAAATATATTTTTAAACTTTTGTTACTAACCAGGGATGGGCAAGTAATGATTACTTGTAATTAAATTACAATTACTAATTACTCTCATAGTAATTAGTAATTAGTAATCAATTACATTTTTTATAAAGTAATTGTAATGGTAATTAATTACATTTTTTAGTAAAGTAGTTGTAATGATAATGATTACTTTTTCAAAGTAATCATTATATTGAAGTAATCAAATCGTTATTGATATCAGAAGCAAAAAAAATGAAAAAAATTGACATATCTTCAAGTCAAAATGTTTCTAAAAATCAAAGTTTATACAGGTTTAAAAATTTACCTAAATCAAAATTAACAAATGATCTCTACGATGATTAGAGGTTCTAAAATATTTAAATGATAATAGTGAAAAGCTACCAATGTTAGAAAATTACCCAACAATTAAAAAGATTTTTTTTAAGTATAACACGATATTAGGCTCATCAGCCTCAGTCGAAAGATTATTCAGTCTTGTCACTTTATTAAATAGATTTAATAGAAACAGATTGTCCAATGAGTTGTTTGAGAAATTAATTGTTTTAAAAAGTAAATATAAATACGAAACCGGCTATAAGGATTTAGTAACTAATCAAACTTTCTTCCACTAACTCAAATATATTTTTAATTATATAATTTAGCATTTATATCCAATATAAATGAATCTTTTTACATATTGTCTATATAATAAGTGTTTTTATTTTTGTGTATTATTATTTTCGTGTTTTCTAATTTTATATATAAAATTTTTTGAAAAAGTAATTGTAATTGTACTTGTAATTAGTAATTAATTACGAAAATTTATGTAATTGTAATTGATTGTAATTAAGTACTTTTTCAAAAACAGTAATGGTAATTAGTAATTAATTACATTTTTTTCTAAAGTAGTTGTAATGATAATGATTACTTTTAAAAAGTAATTGTGCCCATCCCTGCTAAGGACTGTATTTCAGCAATTTTTCAAGAAATGTTAAAATACGTTCATCTAGTTATATCAAACTAAATGTTCTTTAAAAAAGTACAAAATTTATTTTTTAAAATAATAAGCAAGATAATCCTTATTGTCCTCTTCAAAAAAGTCTCTAGCTAAAACACTTTTTGACTTAAAACCTCCCAAAGTTGCATCAAATGTGAAAATATGAAAATAAAAAGGTCGTAATTTGTCCAAAATTATTATTAAGGTATTTATTTGTGTTTAACATTAAATTTGACTAGGTGGAGTCCATACGGACCGCAATAGCATTTCGAATATCTAAACAAATTTCAATTTTAATTTAGAACTAATTTTACTTGCTATATTAATTCTGAAAAAATTCACGAAAATTAGATAATAATATTTTAGATATTTTATATGTAAGATGTGCTACGGTATGAATTGCACTGGACAACAAAAAAAAACATTTTTTGAGGGTTTTGTAAAGATTTTTTTTGCGATAACGATCCCGGGTTTAGTTTTTTTCCAATCCCCCTAATTTTTTTTAAACAGCGTCCAAAGTTCATTTTCCAAAAATCTAATGGCATATTCAGATTCCTTATAAAAAACATATCTAAAAAAAGTTATTACTTAAAATTATTAGAATTTTATTTTAAGTTATTAGGATTAAAAAACGCATTTTATGATAAAAAAAAATTAAATATTATAGAAAAATTTAAACGCCTTATTTTTTGAGAGTTTATGGAAAATTTTAGAAAAAAGGTCAAAAAACCAAAAAAGATTCAAAAACAAAAATAAATTGAAATTTTATTTTTGCATATTCACAATAGTTAAACTATAAAATTCAAACTTCAAATTATATTTTCATTAAAAGCCAATATATATCGTGACGTATTTAAGTTTGGACGCAAAATATTTTGTATTATCTAAATGCCGATAAAAAAGCTTGATATATTAATAAAATTTATTTTCCATTATTTGTGATTAAAAATATAAGTGACAAGGAATATATATGCACAAAGGATTCTTAAATTCTTTCTTTTTAGGATATAATTAGATCTGTCAATTTGGTCAAAAAAGGTCATTTTTCGTAATAGACGGATGATCTAAGGAGCCAAAAACGGAAGAAACGAAGAAAAACAAAAAATATATATGATATAAGGCCATCATAGGTGCATTTTTTTTATGTTAATTCACGCTTCTGACATTGTGATATTTGTTGAGCTGTGTAATGAATGTTTCCGTTATATAAATATATTTTTAAACTTTTGTTAACCAGGGATGGGCAAGTAATGATTACTTGTAATTAAATTACAATTACTAATTACTCTCATAGTAATTAGTAATTAGTAATCAATTACATTTTTTATAAAGTAATTGTAATGGTAATTAATTACATTTTTTAGTAAAGTAGTTGTAATGATAATGATTACTTTTTCAAAGTAATCATTATATTGAAGTAATCAAATCGTTATTGATATCAGAAGCAAAAAAAATAAAAAAAATTGACATATTTTCAAGTCAAAATGTTTCTAAAAATCAAAGTTTATACAGGTTTAAAAATTTACCTAAATCAAAATTAACAAATGATCTCTACGATGATTCGAGGTTCTAAAATATTTAAATGATAATAGTGAAAAGCTACCAATGTTAGAAAATTACCCAACAATTAAAAAGATTTTTTTTAAGTATAACACGATATTAGGCTCATCAGCCTCAGTCGAAAGATTATTCAGTCTTGTCACTTTATTAAATAAATTTAATAGAAACAGATTGTCCAATGAGTTGTTTAAGAAATTAATTGTTTTAAAAAGTAAATATAAATACGAAACCGGCTATAAGGATTTAGTAACTAATCAAACTTTCTTCCACTAACTCAAATATATTTTTAATTATATAATTTAGCATTTATATCCAAAATAAATGAATCTTTTTACATATTGTCTATATAATAAGTGTTTTTATTTTTGTGTATTATTATTTTCGTGTTTTCTAATTTTATATATAAAATTTTTTGAAAAAGTAATTGTAATTGTACTTGTAATTAGTAATTAATTACGAAAATTTATGTAATTGTAATTGATTGTAATTAAGTACTTTTTCAAAAACAGTAATGGTAATTAGTAATTAATTACATTTTTTTCTAAAGTAGTTGTAATGATAATGATTACTTTTAAAAAGTAATTGTGCCCATCCCTGCTAAGGACTGTATTTCAGCAATTTTTCAAGAAATGTTAAAATACGTTTATCTAGTTATATCAAACTAAATGTTCTTTAAAAAAGTACAAAATTTATTTTTTAAAATAATAAGCAAGATAATCCTTATTGTCCTCTTCAAAAAAGTCTCTAGCTAAAACACTTTTTGACTTAAAACCTCCCAAAGTTGCATCAAATGTGAAAATATGAAAATAAAAAGGTCGTAATTTGTCCAAAATTATTATTAAGGTATTTATTTGTGTTTAACATTAAATTTGACTAGGTGGAGTCCATACGGACCGCAATAGCATTTCGAATATCTAAACAAATTTCAATTTTAATTTAGAACTAATTTTACTTGCTATATTAATTCTGAAAAAATTCACGAAAATTAGATAATAATATTTTAGATATTTTATATGTAAGATGTGCTACGGTATGAATTACACTGGACAACAAAAAAAAACAACATAAACAATTTTTCGAGGGTTTTGTAGAGAATTTCCTTGCGATAACGATCCCGGGTTTAGTTTTTTTCCAATGCCTCCATTTTTTTTTAAACCGCGTCCAAAGTTCAGAAAAAAATTCACAAAATTTCTTTTACTATTAATTCTACAAAAAATCTATTGGCATATTCAGATTCCTTATAAAAAATATATCTAAAAAATGTTATTACCTAAAATTATTAGCAATTTACTTTCAAGTTATTTAGGATCAAAAAACGGATTTTATGACGAAAACCACTAATTTTATAAAAATAACAAAATAAAAAAAAATTAATATTTAAAAAAAATTAAACCCCTTACGTTAATAATGAATGTTTTCGTTAACTAAATATATTTTTAAACTTTTGTTACTACCCATAGTTTTTATGATATATAGCCCAAAATACCCCAAAAATTGAAAAATCTCAACTTTGACACCGAATAACTAAAAATCTGAGGCATTGGCTAAAATTCTGATTTCATATTCGTGATCAGCGCCAAAAGCTTGAAAAACTATAGTTGCCATAAATGATGCTTAGGGTCGTCCAAATTTTGTTGTCCAGTGTTATAGATTAAAATTAAGACCCGAAACACCGGCTGGGCCGGCCGTAAGTAACTAGCCGGACTAAATTAAAAAAGACCGGAAAAAGTTTGGGGGAAATTTATGTTATATTTTAACGTGTTAAAAATGCATTTTTATATTTTATTTGGATTGGTAATTTTCCAGAAAGTCGGCTTTGAAGGTACAAGACTAAATTATTAAAAATATTCGATTATTTTGTCTGCTACATTTTCTCTAAATAATAAAAGTTGATTGCCCGCCATGTCTAATTTTTGTTTAAACAACATGACACATTTACCTATTTTAATAGTGTAGTATTTTTCCCAGGGGGGGGAAAAGGGGTTTTTTTTTTAAAATTTTAAAAAATTTTTTTAAAAAAAAAAAATTTTGAAAATTGTACGAAAATTAAAAATTTTTCTTCCCTAATATAAAAAATAAATATTTTTTTTTTAGTTTTTAAAAAAGGTCATGAATATTAAAGACTATGTTTTAGCGATTTTGTCAAAAATTTATAAATACTATTTTTAGTTAACTGCTGCGACAAATTGCAATAATTTTATATACATTTTTTTAAATATTTAACACATACGAGATATAAAATAAAAAATTTAAAACTCTAGCAATATACTTTTTGACTTTTTATTTACCAATGTTGCACTAAATGTGAAATTTTAACTAGCTTTCAAAAATCATTTCAAGCTCAAAAAATATCATTCAAATCTGAGAGGGTAACATTTCCGGACTTGTTTGATTTAGGTGGTTTAATACAAAACTGGAAATTAATTATTTTTGTATTTTTTTGATCTATATTACATTTAGAACTAATAATATTTAATTATATGGTGTTCTGCACCATTTATCTCGATTTTGGGGAAATATTCGAGTGGTTTAATGATATTATCGGAAAAGGGAAGAAATGAAAAAACGAAGTGTTTGCTTTAGGTTAATTTGGAAATACACATTAAATAAAAATTGTAAAATTAAAACAATGCTATCAAACGTACAAAATATTCCACATTTAATGTATGGTTTTAATTAAGAACTTGTCTAAATGCTACTTTGACTTATTCACTAATATTTGGTCGCAAGACAAATTTTACGGTTTAAAATTCATTTTACCTGATAAAATTCTTTTTTGCTATACCGTCGTCATAATGCTTTTTTTTATTAAATTTTATAAACCAAAATTTTTTTTAAATATGCTCTATATTAAGATTGTGTATACAAAATGGTCCTTGTTGCTTTTAAGTTATGAAACACACAAGTCTAATTGAAAATTATATTTATTTTAGTATGTATTATATTTTTGCTAAAAATAGATAAATTAATTCATAATTATAATTAGCACTATAACTTAAAAATTCTTCTCATACCTCTCATCTTTTGACGGTAAAATTTTACGCCCCTGCAACACAACTCGTTTCGTTTTTTACAGGCAAAAAAATCTCTTGCCTGAAGAGTTAGATATATCAGTTGTTTAGTTCTATAAATCGTCTTTTGAAGTGCTAAGAAATATTTTAAAGTATTTTAAAGCTACTACTTACTTACTTCTAATTTAGTTTTAGGAGTTTGACTTATTGTATCTGGAAGAGGGTGGTAAACAACGTTGAAAAATGTGTAATAAAACTTATTATGTGTGTTGTGATGTGATTTGTAGAATAAATGTAAATTGCAAACCTTTAATATCCTTAACAATGGCACGAATTAACGTCATGGTATGAGAAGTAGGAGCTTTTAAGTTCCGGATATCGAAGTTAGAATTTATTGATAATCGTTTTTTTATTAATTCTGTGAGGTAATGGGTGCTAATATTTTGATATTTAGGCGAAACCAATTTTAAGGCTTGAGGGTGAGCTTTGCTAATATGCTTTTGAATATCATTTTTCGTTGATCGATCGTTTTTAATTATGAAACGCATATCAGCTATAGTATTTGGCAAGAATTGTAATATGGCAATATCTTTGACAGCGCCTTTGAGTACTGGATCACGGGATATTATCGACCAAAACTATATATAATTTATATAAAATAGTAAAAAACTCAAAACCATAATAACACTAATTAAATGAAATTTATTTATCGCAACTATGTTTTAATTATTATAAAAATTTATTTGTTAACATTGAAAATGTTGTTAAGGGCACGTGCAAAGTGAGTTTATTTTTTCGTAAAAGTTTGAAAATTCTGAAAATTTTAAAAATATTTTTTTTTCAAAATTTTTTCAAAAATTTTTTATTTTAGAAAAAGCATTTTATGTGCATATATTAAGTTCGGCAACTTTTTGAAAATTTGTTTATTACAAAATAAAATTTTTTAAAATTTAAAAATTTTATGAAAATAAAAACTTACTTTGCACGTGCCCTAAGGACGGTAGCCGAAATGACAAAAAACACAAAAAATAAGTTTCCCAAGCTTGTTAAGGGCTACTTAGTCTAACGCCTACGTTTAAAAACCCAAATTTTAAGGCTAGTTTTTTGTGCTTTTTTTGATAGGGCCCTTTTCGGGATTTGAAAAATGTGACAGGTGTCTTAAATCAATGCCCAAAAAAACTTACTCTCTCTTTGACGTGTTTTTACGAAGTCACAACTTGCTCGTGAGATTGGAGAAATAAAGGACATTTAATTTTGAAATAATTTTTTTTATAAAAATACCATATCAGAACAATTTTACTTAAAGATCAATATTCTAACTTTTGTTTTATTTACCCCTTAGAAAATTTAAATAGCTAATTCAACGGGTCGACAAATATGTTAACCTTACTAAAATTCAATATTCGGTCACTTTTCTAACATGCCCAAATATTCTGATTAGCATTAAGGTGGGCGGCTAGTGTAAAAAATTTAAAAAAATTGCTGCACCCATTATATATTTTACCGCCCCCCCCCACTTTTTTTCAACAACCACAGGGAAAAAAAATAAAGGGCAAACCCCTATTTTTATAAAAATATAAAAGAATATATCCCCATAATGGTTTTATCTTATATATATTTGGGATATTTTATAAACTTTTCTTATTTCAGAGATTTTTGTTTTGTACAAATTTGATACCAGAATGATTACTTTTTATAATCTTAACATATAGTTTTCACTTTTACTCAAAGGAAATAATTTTCTAACACCATTTAAATTATGTTAATCGTTGTGGAGGGGGCCTATATTTTTGAGATATGTCTTAAAATAGTTATAGGAAATAATTCCCAGAACACTGCGTTTTTACTCCCGGCTGGCTGGCACCAGGGCCAAACTAACTCTGAATATTCATTTAACTAATTTTATGTTAAAAAGTTAGTCCACATGGTTTGATGTTACTTACAAAATTGCAATGATGTAACGTTCCTATAAAATAAATTAAATTTCGCATTTTTAACTGTTTTATAAACCGAATTGTAGTTACATTTAAGTCATATTAATAAACAATTATATTATGATTAATAAAATAAAGAATTTAGCTAAATAAGCTTAGACAGTTAACAATGAAAATGTTGTTAAGGACGGTGGCCGAAAAATGACAAAAAACTCGAAAAATAAGTTTCCCAAGCTTGTTAAGGGCTACTTAGTCTAACGCCTACGTTTAAGAACCCCAATTTTAAGGCTAGTTTTTGTTTTTTTTGATAGAGCCCTTCTCGGGAGTTGAAAAATGTAACAGGTGTCTTAAATCAATGCCCAAAAAAATTTGCTCTCTTTTTGAAGTGTTTTTATAAAATCACAACTTGCTCGTGAGATTGGAGAAATAAATGACATTTAATTTTTAAAATATTTTTTTTTGTATAATATACCATATAAGGACAATTTTACTTTAAGGTCAAAATTCTAACTTTTGTTCCATTTACCCCTTAGAAACTTGAAACAGCTATTTTAACGGGCCACTACATATATATTAAACCTTACTAAAATTCAATATTCGGTCACTTTTCTAACATGCCCAAATATGGAAAATTTGGCCGCCCTAAATGGAAGTCTTTTAAATTTACGGGTATATAACTATTATAGGGGCTTAATGTTTATCTGATTAATTATGGTCATCTTGGTCTTCAAAATTAATGTAAAATTTTTTAACCTTCATGTTTGACATGTGGGTGTCCTGCTAAAAAACTGCGTTTTTAAGGGATTTTGCTTTCATTTTCTCTCTTTTCGGGGTTTATTCAGGTAGCCTACGTATTGTACTTAAATCTTAAATAGATACCCCTCTATTAGATAGAGATACAAACTCATTTCAATATAAGGGTAAAAAAAAACTTTTTTTTACCATATATTTCTTTTGCACTTTCGGCAATTAATACATTCGTAATCCAATAAAAATTTCGGTGTAAAAAATGGAGGTCAACGTTTTTGTTTTTTGGTATCCGTTCTTTTACCTACCAGGGAAATTTTTTTTACCTGTTTTTTAATTTTTTTATACTAGCTTATGCGGATCCTAAAAGGAAAGATTTTGCATTTTTCTTCCCTTTTAATTAACCCCAAACAAAAATTTTGCGCTATTTCTCATGCAAAAGTGAGTTTGGCCGAAGAAGTCATTTTTAATTTGATAAATAAAAAAAATAATTAAAAAAAATAATATTGGGCATTATCGATTTTTTGGTCCTATTTCATACTACCTTCCCTTGTAACCAACCCTAATCTTAGTCTCCAATGCATTTAATTGTGTCCGTAATGTAATTACAATGTTGGAAAACATTGTTTTAACATTGAAAATGTTTATTTTTTTAGCAATGACAAGTTAAAATGTTGTTATTTAGTTGGTTTTCCGACGACAGGTCCCGGTGTAAAATGAACATTACCTTTTCTTTCAGTTTTTTACCAGTTATGCGTGTGTTTCGGCCGATAGCCAGTAATTAGATTAACAAATCCATGTATATTTTTATGTTTATAGTTTAAAATATCCTTTTTTCAGTTTTTGAAGCATAAAAGAGGTTTCTTATAATGCCATAAAAAATTCTTAACATTGTCTAAAGTTGTAAAAAAACTTGCTTATGCTTAATAATTAACATTTTTTTGTACTACTTTTATTGATGCCTAACCATTGTTCCTTTAATTAATATAACTACTGACAAATTTGTTTTCCGGTCAAGCTCTAGATTTCGCTTTCATTTGCCCTTATATTTTTAACCAAATACGGGTTCGCTCGCCTCTTTCCCCCTGGGACATTCCCCCATTTTACCAACACATCGATCGACCTCTTTTCTTTCTCTTCTATAGCTTTAAGGTTAGGCCCGCTAATACTAATCTAGGATAAATTGGTATGGGGGAACATTTTCAATGTTATGTTTTGAGTACAGGCGACGAGTCAACGCGCCGCGCAGCGGCGCAAACCGCGGGCCGCCGCGAGGCGAAGGCGCGCGAAGCGCGCCGGAGGCGAGAAGTGTTTTTATTTGTAATTATGCTTTAGAATTTGCATTACAGAAAAAGTTGGGACCCGAAAACTCTCAATTTGCCAAATTATTTTTAAACTACAACAACCTCTAATGTTGCCGCGTATTCGTTCGTGGAGGTATTATCACCATATTGGTGATACAAATGGCAACACTACTTACTCCCCTTCTTTGGACTTACACACCACTTCAATATGAAGACATCCATCGCCTCTATTCCCATCAACATTCTACAACTTAATATTAATGGCTATTCCCCAAAAAAACGAATTGATCAATTTTATTTCGGCAAATCACATCAAAATTGTTGCTCTACAAGAAACCAAGCTTTCCCAACGTTCCAATGACCCAAACATCCATGGTTTTAATTTTATTCTAAATGATCGTACTGCTCATGGCGGAGGACTAGCTTTTTTTAATTTACAAATCAATTTCTTTCTCAACAGTATCCTCTTCGACCAACTCTACTTTGGAATCGCTAACTGTCAGGATTCACACCAAAGATATCGGTGACATAACTATCACCAATATTTATATTCCTCCCGTCGGCTCCTGTCCTTCCGACTTTGTACCCTCGATAAATAACCATCTGTCCATCTGCCCAGGTATTATTCTTGGAGACTTCAACGCACATCATTCAAACTGGCATTCCAATATTCCCATGGATTCGCGTGGAATTCGTATAGCTGAAGAAATAGAAGAGTTGAATTATGGCATTCTAAATACCAATCATCATACCCGGCTGCCTTCTTTCGGCAGACCGTCCTCACCCGACCTCTCATTAGCATCCCTTTCCTTGATGCCTATCCTTGATTGGCGCACAAAAACTACTTTAAGCTCCGACCATCTCCCAATTATCATATCTATTCTTACATCTAACCCCGATATTTCACAAAAAACCTTTCTCAATTTTAAAAAAGCTAATTGGAATAATTTTCACCGAAACAGAAATTAATTTTGCAGCTCTCTGCACTTTAAACTCTTCTGATTCCTCCGCATCCAATAAACAATTTCAAAAAGTTATTCTGGACTTCAAACACAATATTCCAGCCGGCCGCCGCAAAAACTACATCCCTTGCCTTTCTTCGACAGTTACCTTTATAATTAAAAAGCGCGACTCCATTCGTCTAGCAGACCCAAATTCTTCCAGGCTATCAGAACTGAATCTTAAAATAAATGAATTGATCACTCAATAAACGCAACAAATGGACAGAATTCATTCAAAGCTTTGATCATCGCAATAATTCCCATCTTCTCTGGAAAACACTTAAATCCTTATCAGGCTCAAATAAAAAACCTACTAATTGTGCAATCAATTTTAATAACATTGCAAAATCGCAGGTAAATTCAATAGCAAATAGTTTTAACAAAATTTTTACTTCTTTTAACACACATAAAACCAATGCCACCAATCTTAACCGCAAAATAAAAAATATTAACCTCACTAATACATACCTCTTTTTGATGCGCCCTCTGTCGCCGCAGCCATCAAAAAAGCTAATTCGTCAAAAGCTTTTTGGCCCTGACAATCTAAATTTACTTTATCTTAAACATCTAGGTCCTTATGGTATTAAATTTTTAACTTGTATTTTCAACACTTGTATCAGGAAATCAGATATACCCTCTATTTGGAAATTGTCAAGCATTATTCCGATACTTAAACCTAATAAACCTGCAAACGAATCTTCGTCTTTCAGGCCCATATCCTTGCTATCCCCTGCAATTAAGATTTTAGAGTCACTTATTCTACCGTTCATTAAAAAACACCTAGCTCCCTTACAGCATCAACACGGTTTTCGGGCCAAACACTCTACAAACTTCCTACCTCCTTAAAATCTCCACGGCAATTGCAGATGGATTCAACCAAAAGAAACCTGCCCACAGAACCATCCTCGTTTCTTTAGACCTGACCCGCGCAATCACAACACTCTATCGAATTTATTTTATAATTCTTCCCTACCACCTAATATAATTCGTTGGCTCACCAACTACATTAACGGCCGTCAGGCTTACACCAACTTTGGCAACATCAAATCCAAAACTCGGATCGTTCGTGAAGGCCTCCCCCAAGGCTCCGTTCTATCACCAGCATTATTCAATGCTTATATCAGTGACATTCCGCAACCACCAGCCAGCATTCACGTTACCTCTTATGCTGATGATTTTACTCTTTTTACAAGTGGCCCTAATATTGAACTTCTCACAAGCTCTTTAAACAACTATCTAAATACACTGTCAGAGTTTTTCTCCAAACGTTGCTTGAATATTTCACCATCGAAATCTTCGATAACCTTATTCACCCCCCACACTCACCAAGTCAACCATCCTAAAATCTCAATCAATAATTCCATTTTACCGTCCAAGTATCCTAAAATCTTGGCGTTACCTTTGACACTTTACTCACCTTTAACAAACATGTAAATTAAATATCAGATAAAATTAACAGGAGGAATAACTTGCTTAAAGCCATAGCAGGTTCAACTTGGGGTCAGAAGAAACTCTAACAATAAGTTTTAAGGCTATGTCTAGGTCAATCCTAAATTACGCTGCTCCGGTCTGGACTCCCAACATCTCACCCTCAAACTTTGCAAAATTGCAACACTCTCAAAAACTCCGCTCTTCGTACCATCAAGGGTTGCCACAAACTCGCTTCAATCGAACATTTACACCAAGAGACAAAGATATTACCAGTATGAGCCCACAGCCAGATGCTCTCAGACCAATATCTCGCTTCCTGCTTATCCCCTGACCATCCGTGTCACGAGCTCACTCACCATCCTACGCCAGGCAGGCAAATGAAAGGAACACTTCACTCTCTTTTTGTATCAATCAAATAAAACCTTTCATTAATCAAAACATACCTATCAAAACGCTAATTAAAAACATTCACACTTCGGCAGTTGACAATACCATTGCCACCTATCCAAATAACAAAGTTTTAAACGGTCCAATGACTGTAAATCATCCGCTGATAGTATCGAACATTGGCTCACCTGCCCAAACCGGGGGCCTCCTATCTCCCCGATAGATCTTTGGCTTAACCCAGCCCTCGCAGCACTCAAACTCACTTCTACATCCAACTTTTTAGGTCCAACGAACAGGGGCTACTAACAACAACAACAAACTACAACAACATAGGTAGGTTGTCCCAGCTTGAATTATGGCAAATAGACAATGCTAGTGTGTCGTTGCCAATAAAAACCAAATTCATTCTTCGTAAAGGCCTAATTTTTGAGCTTTTTTTAGCGTAATTTTTCTACCAAAGACGAAGTTTTTTATCGCCAAATATGAAAATAATCAGGCCCTACGCGCCTCGTTCTGTCAGAGCAACGTTGCTAGTCGTCAACATGTTTTGAATGTTGCAAACGGTGGGTAATGAGAGCTCTAACATCCGAGATTAAATGCAAAACTATGAGGAACAGGTAATTTTTGTTTGCCACAAAAGAGTATATCGAATATTAGAGGATCACATTCGTCCTTCTCCATCCAGGAGTCGGACAAATTAATATCGTCTAAAAATATCGGATTACATATATTAATAAAGGTGCCTTCAACAAAAAGCATGACGCATACAGGAACATTTATTAGTATCCCTAATAGTCCGTGTACTACATGTCGAAGACGGAATGCAAACAATTATGAAGTCTAGTGGAGGCAAATTTTGGCATTTTAACACACTAGAAACCTAGCAGCTACAAATTTGAAATTCATGTAAATTTTAATTCCGAAATCTATGGGAAATTATGGAGATGTTCTGGTTGGGGCGCTGTTGCTACTAGACCAGATCCAGCAACAAACGTTGCAAATAGAGTCATTGGTGGTCTTAAGGCAAAGTCTTTCGATGTGAGTATGAGAATTTTTAGATAGTGAATTTGTTTGGCAATTCATTCTTCTTTGTCCTGAGTTTCATAGGATGCCTGCGTTTGGCCTCATTTTTCCGCGTTTTACCAATTATTTTCGATGGCTTCGGCGTATTAAATTTTGTATAGCCTTTTGTTCATACTTCTTTTTATTTTACCGTGCAATGATTATTTTTGAATGTGACCGAGCGAATTATTTTTTGAAGAATTGCACTTAGTAAATAAATTTTTCTTTAATTTACTTAATTAAATTTTTACATTATTTTAATTTAGTATAAATTTTAAGACCACAAAATCAACCCCGATAATTTACTTAAGTCGCCCTCCTTAAAAAATAATTTTAAGTAGGACCTTTTCTATTTCATGGTTGCCTTATTGCTGCGTGTTATGAAGGACCAATATGGACTAAAGCTTTTACAATATTAGGTATGTCATACCGTGCAAGGTTAAGTTTTAAAGGGCAACACTATATCACGGATAACAATTCTTTACGTCAAACTTATAGGAAAAAGGGATTTAAACTTTATTTTGGCTGTGAAAGCGGTTTGGCGCCTTAGCCACGGACAGAGAGTTAAAATAATTTTAACACCAAATGACATATTTAGATAAATTTACTTTGTAGCTCTAATAATAAAATATGGTTTCAACAAAATCAATTTTACCATTTAAAAAAATTTTAAAAATTAATGCCGTCAACATATACGTTAATAACAGTGCGACAAAAGGTGGCATAAGAATAGTAGTTATATTTTAAAACATTACACAAATAATTAATAACAATATTCCACAACACATTAAATTTTGGTTTTGGATTTGAAAGCTAAATTGTGTGGGTGTTATTACAAAGTTTTTTATTTATTAAGAATCTCTTTTTTAGGCAAGGTTTGTTTTTGAATTTGGGCATGTTTACACTCCAGTTAAGTACATTTTACCTAATTAAAAATTATTCTATAAATGTGAAACAAAGGTTAATTTTCTGGGCACAAGTGCATACGATTAAAAAGTAATTTACAAATTTAAGTTATTTCCATTAAACTTTAAAAAACGGCGTGAGCCGTTGTCAACCTCAAATAAATACTAAGAAGGGTTAAGCCCGGAGCTAGACGAACGAGTCAAGGCTTGTGAAGCGCGCCATAGACAAGGATGCGCCGCAAAGCGCCGCAAGCTGGGCGGCCCTAGCCGAAGGAGCGGTTGAAAGTGAGATAAGGTTTTATTTTTATTTTAATTTTACCTATAAGAAATTAAAGTAATTAAAAAAATTTGTTAATGATTTAAAGAAATAATAAATATTACATTAAAATTACATTTACCATAATAACATAATTTTAAAGTTCAATAATCTATTGGTCCTTAACAATCAAAATTTGTTTTAGGAAATCATAACTAACTAAAAATATTTTATAATTAAGGCTTATTATTATGATATATAGGCTTATTCTAATGATTATAGATGACGTATTAATAATTTAACATTACGTATTAATAATTTAACATTAAATTTTTAATTATTAAAAAATAAAAATTTTTATATTCATTGGTAAATGCCGGGCGCACAATGTCTGCCCTCAATCGGGAATAATTTTGGGCAGGCATTGCTTGGGTTGGCAGGGAGAGGCATTTATTTGTCCGCTGGGTCGTTTTTACAACCCTGACCTTTTCGGCTCTAACTCTTAAGCAGTATTACTATTTATATAATTTTCCCGAATCACCTAACCGGCCGGCTATCCCATAAAATTATAAATATTTTTAAATTAGATTATACTTGTAGAAGTTATTTTTACAAACATATTTAAAATTTGTAAATGAAAAATATTTAAAATTGACAGGGATAATGCTGGGTTATGACTACGACACCAGTATAAAGAGTACCGTGTTTAAAAGTAGATTTTCCAAATGTTTGAATGTTTGGCTAAAAGGATCCACAAAACTTGGAACATACGTCATAAAAAGGTGAACTCTAGCACGAATCGGCTGCCCATCAACTAGAAGAATATCAATTAATCGTTATAATGTTTTCATTTATCAAAAACTTTATATTCTTGATGTGGCTTCTATAAATTTACCGTTTCGGCGCCATTTGTGTTTTTATTAAATTATAAGTTCGAATTTTATAAAAATTCAACTTAGTTCACTATTAGGTAAAAATGACAGGCACACAAAGTTTACCAGGGATATCCAAGAATTAAAATAATTACAAAAATAAAAAATTAAGAAACTTTTTTTCATATAAAAATCCTTTATAACTTACATTTATTTATCATCTCAAATAATGAGAAATAAAATTTTTTTATTTCAAGCTCAGCTTTAGATAATACGAAATATTTTGAGTCCAAACTTAAATACAACACAATAATTATATGTTTTTAACTAAAGTTATTTGAAGTTTAAATTTAACAGGCTGTAAATATGCAAATAAAAAATTTTAATTTATTTTTGTTTTCGAAGTTTTTTTTTTTGGCATTTTTTCTAAAATCTTCAATGTTTATCTAAGTTTGATTAGAAAAACCGGTAAACGGATTTGAAAATCCCTAAGATGGCAGGTTTGATCTCTGTAGTTAGCTCATAACTCTCAAAAATTTGTTGACCTGTGTGTGCTATATAAGAAAAACATAATAATGAAAAACGTTCATGCCATAAATTATGTTTAACATAAACATCCCAAGTAATTAACAAATGCAGAATATTAATTATTAATGGTATATTTTTACATTTATATATGGTCAATTCCACCTCATTGCGACAAGTCCGGGAAGGTCTCCCGCTCAGATTTGGATAAAATTTTGCATAGAGGTAGTATCAAAGGGTATATCTCATAATTTAGAAGTTTTTTTTGACCAGAAGTGATTTTTGAAGGTAGGGGCAAAAAAAGAAAATAACGCGAAACAAACTTTTTTATTTGAAGGAACTTTGGGAGAATAAGTCAAAGAAAGACTAAATTTTTTTAATTTTTAAGAGGACAATAAGGGTTATCTTGCTTGCATTATTTAAAAAAATTATTTTAAAATTTCACAATTATTAAAATATTCAGTTTAATATAAAAATCTCGTGTCATAATCTTTGTTGCCAAACTCTTCCGAAACGACTGAACTAATTCCCATCATATTATTATGTAGATTCTGTAGGAATAGGACCAGGTTCTTATATATTTCATACTCCAAGGTCATTTTATGATTTTTATTTAAAACTAAATTTTTTAATTTTGCTTCTATCTAATTTGGCGTTAAAAAATACACATAACCCTAATAAAATATGACCCTTCTACCACAAACTCATATGTTTTTATATCCCTGCATAATTTTGAGGGATTTTTCATTTTTATTCTTTTCACACCTAAATTTTGAGCCTCCTATCAACCCATATTTTTTAATATCCGTATTAGTATTCTTACCCGGTACTCACATAATAAGCCTTCTTACACTACCTAAACAAACTAAAGTCAGTATTATAAAACTTAAAATATTAATTTATTCGTAAAAATATCCAACCCGTTTTTTGATTTTATCGGTTAAGATTTTGACAGGAAAGTTGTCACATTACATATAAGCCAGTTCCTAATTAATCATTTAAATTAGAACTCGCTTAAATTTAGTTTACGATTTTTACACTAAAACCATTATGCCCATACTCATTCAATTTTTGTCTCCATTCTTATTTCTGCATAATATTTGATCCTATCTCTATTCCAAGTCAGCTTAAAAGCTCAGTGGCAAACCTTCCTGTCTTACTTACACGCAGGAGTTGCAAGTTCGAGGCAGAGGAGGCTTTCTTCGAAAAAATAGTATACATGTGTAACCACTTTGTAGCAGTGGCCTGCTTAGGTAGTACGCCTTAAACGATATGCCTAAAGTAAGAGCCTAGGCTAAAAACCTAGGTGGCCGTCGTGCGAGCAAATCTTACTATTTAACCCGTGGGTAATATAAATTGCTTTCCTCTGGTTAAAAAAGTCAATGCCCTAACGGGTATGGCCTGGAAGAAAGGTATGAGTGAAATCAAAACCAATTGTTTGTTTTATTTCTATTTCAAATATTCATTATTGACAGCAAGACGCAAAGGGCTAATTTGGGCCGTTGAATAGAGCTGCAGGCATGAGAAATAGTGCATTCTTACAAATTTCTTTTATATATTTATTTAGCTGATGACTATTTTTTATAGAAAAATTATATATTATATTTTATATAGTGCTAATCTAACTTCTCTACTCATATTTAATATTAAATTAACAATAAATATAGAACAGCTCATATAACAGAAATTTAAATCGAGCGAAAAGATACTGTTGAGCGTGTGAGTTATAAGGCAAATGCATCCATCATCAGAAAATGCAGAACTGAACTTTTAAGATTAGTAAAAAGACAAGCACGCCATTTCACAGTCAAGACACGCAATAAACAACGCCAACAAGTCCATCGGTCATTTACATCTGATTTATTTCTGCGTCTAGCACTTGTATTGAGCCCGATATTAAATAAATAAAGAATTCCCGCATTGTCATGCGCTCAAATTTAAAAATGATTAACGTCAGGAAAAGTGCAAATACCCGAAATTAAAACCCCCACCTAAACAACGGTTAATAGGAACTGATCCAGATTCTATCTAACCTTTTCCTGAAGTCAATTCAAACATTCAATTCATGTTTCCAAATTACATCGTTTGGAGCCACAGAGATAATTAAAAAATATGCTGCAAATGGAATTTAATTCAAACAAAATCAAAGGCCAAATATATCCTAAAGGGCTCATTGCTGTTAATGCCAAACAAACACATAGATTTTTAAAGATCTACTTCATGGGCGGTGAGGATTTCGGAAACCCGCTTGCCAGTCGCATAACCACACCCTTTGCAAGACGCATCGTAGACAAGCTGGATGCTATTGAAAGCGCACAATAAATTGTTAATATTTAAATCACACATGAACAAATTACAATGTGATAATCACGCTATTTTCATAAATCCTGATAAAACATCAGTTGGTGATTACATCCGTAGATTTACTGCACCGGTTGTTGACAATGTTGCTCAAGTCATGGTTGACGATAATAAAGCTTCCGATATTGTGATTAGGTCCCAGTTTTATTCGGCCGAGCCGATAACAATAAAATATTGTTAAAACATTTGGTCGATAAAAATATAAAGAGATGAAAAATTTTCAAAGGATAAAAATTTCTGGAAAAATCGGATGGAGCCTTAGGAGTTGGCTATGACACCGACCCTAATAGTAGCTTTTTAAGTGGGAAAATTATGTTTTTCCTTACAATTCATATTGATTGTAAACTTTAAAAAATTTTATGTATATATGGCAACTTCAAACTTTGAATTATTGAATAATTTTTACACTAAAAATCCTTTTAAAATTTGCTTGGCAAACGACGTTTGCCGCATCAGCTAGTGTTAAAATCTCGTGAATCTTTGGTGACTCCTTCTAAAAACGGCTCAAACAATCAATTCCCACAATTTTTTTTATGTAGATTCTGTAGGAGTAAGACAATCTTATCGTAGGACCACCCGATATTCTGAATAATTGACCCTGCGGGCTTATTTAAATTGCTTAATTGATTTGACCTTTTTCCTTCAAGTGAAATATCTGCTGCCCTTGGTAATTAAGTGGACTTTTAATATAGTTTGTCACGTTTATGACACAGGTCAACAAATTATTATGTCAGAAACGTGAATTTTATGAAAACATAAAAGAATGCATTCCCATGATGGTAATCTTTTATATATGTTTTCCGTTTTTCTTATATTCTTCAGTCTTTGGCTCCTTAGATCCGTCTATAACGAAAAATGGTTTTGACCAAATTGATAGATCTAAACATACCCTAAAAAAGATAAATTCTAAAATCTTTTTTGCATCTCATCCCTTGTAACTTATATTTTTAATCACAAATAACACAGGTCAACAAATATCAATGTCAGAAACGTGATTTTTATGAAACATAAAAGAATGCATCACCATGATGGCCTAGCCTAATCTCATAAATTTCGTCTTTCTTAGTTTCTTTTGTCTTTGGCTCCTTAAATTTGTCTATAACAAAAAATGGCCTTTTTTGACCAGATTGACAGATAATATACCCTAAAAAGTAAAAATTAAAAAATCTTAATTGCATATAAAAATCCCTTGTAACTTATATTCTTAATCACAAATTTTGAAAAATAAATTTTTAATAAATCAAGCTCTTACATCGGCATTTAAATAATACAAAATATTTCGCGTCCAAACTTAAATACGACACGATATATTATCGGTTTTTAATGAAAATATTATTTGAAGTTTGACTTTAACAGTTTAACTATTGTGAATATGCAAAAATAAAATTTCAATATATTTTTGTTTTTGAATCTTTTTTGGTTTTTTTTATCTTTTTTTTTTTTAAATTGTTTATAACAAATTAACTAATTTTGATTAGAACTGTAAACGGATTTTATGTTCCCTAAGATGGCAGATTTGATCTCTCTAGTTAACTCATGATTCTCAAAAAATTGTCGACCTGTGTGATATGGCCAATTTGGTTTCTCATTTGTTCATGATATGGCCAATTTGGTTTGTCATTTTTTCCATGATTTGGCCAATTTGATCCTGTTAATTTGTCTTTGATATGGCCTTTTGTTCATTTGTTACCTAATTTATAATATAATTTTAGTTTACGAATTTTATTATACGTTTAGAATATTCGCTAAATCATTCTCATTCATTCTCTGTTTCCTTTACTCTTTATTTTGCATATTATGACGATTCTATCTCATTTCCTAGAAAATGGACTATTAGATATGCCGTAAAACAAATAAAGCAAAAAAGAACGGAAGAACAAATCCCGCAAGGAAATACAGTTGCGCGTGTGCGTATGAGGCAAATGTATTCAAGAAATTGCACGAATTAAACTTTTAGGATTAAATAGACAAGCTCAACGTTTTACAGTCGAGAGATGCAGAACGAATGACTAACAACGCAACATGTACACGATTACATCTAAATCTTTTCTGCGTTTACCATTATATGTCCGATGTTCAATATTATGCTCATTCAAAAGTCAAAATTGGTGCAATGGAACCCCACTTGAACCACATTAAACGGTTTACTCATCGGAACTGATCCAGATTCTATCTAACCTTTTCCTGAAGCCAATTCGAACATTCAATTCATGTTTCCAAATTACAACGTTTGGAGCTATAGGAATAATTAATATGCTGCAAATGGTCAACAATTTAATTCAACATTCAATATCAAAGGCCAATGTTTTCATAAAATGGGCTTGCAAAGTGATAATCAGGAGATACATACAATGCACCTCTTAACAATGTTGCTAGAATCATGGTTGGCGATCGCACGGCTGTACGAGATTGTGAGTCCTAGTTTTGTTCGGTCAAACCGATTATATCATATAATATTCTGAGCACATTTGTTCAATAGAAAACAAAGATGAAAAAATTGGATGCAAATTTCTAGGAAAAATAGGATGGAGCCTAAAAGCATATTGAGTTGGCTATGACACCGGTTTTACATACATAAATACATGTTTTACCTCTATAAATTACTTGAGCGTCGTTACTAATTTATATAATGGTGAAAATTTTTGAAGTCCTTTTTATAAATGTTGTGCCATAAAGGCACGTATATTATAGGCGCCGAGAAGAACATGGAGAGGGAGCTACCGAACACGAATGATATAGATGAGGAAGAAAAGCCTTTAATTTTTGATTTCATTCATTCGCTGTTTTTTTGCGTGATTAATTTTAAATTTATTTTGTTTGTAATCCTCCCTTTAGAGCCAAATTTCTGGCAAACTACCGATCCAATTTTAGAATTTAGAAATTATAGATAAATCGCTTAATATAAATTTCAACATTTATTAAAGTACCCATGGCCTTTTGTTAAATAAAAACAATTTGCCAGGTGTAAAAAATACAAACGTGAAATTTTATATTCGTTTATTTTTAATTGCCCTTTTTGGGTTAATGAACAATATTTAAAATCATACATAATTTCTCAATATTTATTCTTGTCAAAATTCAAAAAATTTGTGTAATTTATATAACACAATTTTTGAGAAGAAATAGAAAAAATATTACAGTTAAAAAATTTATAAAAGTTTGTTTTTGTACTTTTATTCATTATGTAAAAAAACAAAAGTTAAATTTGATAAAAAGGTAAAAAAGATATTTTTGACCTATAAAGAATAAAGAGGTTCAAATGTTTGTTTTTTTATTCATTTCAACAAACTATAAATTATAAAGTCAAATATTTTAGGATCACAGTCTTATGGTTTTTTGCTAAAATACATATAAAACAAGTAAGTTGGTTTAACAAGTTTAAAAAACGGGCAGAATTAGATAGCCTCAATAATAAATTTATAAACTATATAATAAGTAATATATACTAAGACATCAGTATTTTTTACTTTTTCACAAATGCCAATGTTATTGAAATAATATTTAAAACGAGGCATACAATTTATATTAACCGACCAATGATTTCATACTCTTCTTTTTTTTGTAATTTTTCTATAATATTCTTTCGAGATTTTCTATACATAACGTATATAATATTTTTTAACACTTATTAAGCAAATCAATCAGATAAACTAAGTTTAGATTTGAAAATTATGAGTACCGAGTTCTATATTAAAATATATATGAATGGTAAGATGAATTATTATTATTCAATGAAGACAATCCATATCTAGGTTGTCAGTGACTTTACTGCCAAATATTGGAATAAAAAAATAATCTTGCACAGACGAATAATCTGCGTCAGTTTTTTAACACCTTAAAATTTGCTGTTTTTTGGCAAATTTTGGTTTTTTTATTGTAGAAGCGTCAAAATCCAATGGAAAAAGCTGGGGCGGGCTACTAACAATTATTTGAATTCTACTTTAAAAATAAAAAGGCTTAACCAGAAAGTCGATTTTGAAAACAGGCGAGTGGTCTACTTTTTTATTGTAAATTTAATAAAACATTTAAACTATTATCGTCTAACATAATTGCCCCAACGGCTTTTTGAATAGTATCAAATTCTGCACATTATCAAACACATGTACCACAATTAGTTCAAAAAATTTATTATATTAAATATTTTAAAAAGTCATGCCCAAACTTTTGAATTTATTATTTGACTTTATTTGTTGTTAACTTAAAATACTTTTTTTAAATATTATTTGTGAAAAAAATTAAGATTCTACCAGCTACAATCAACACCTTTGATGATACTTGCGCGCAAAGCACCCTACAATTTTCAGATAAATCTAAGACTTAAAGGAAAAAAGTTTGTATTTGAGGTGGAATTGACGCAAAATTTAGTAAAAAAAATATTAAAAACTTTAATATGTTTACGGTCTATTTAAAACTTGGAAGTTTAAGATTCCATATGGGCCCAGCACATTTTATTGCACATATTTTTAAAAATATGTTTTATTTATCATTTGTGACTTTTTTCATAATAAGTTTGTTTTATATATCAACACACAATTTGTATTCAATAAATTTATGATTTTAGTTGTTGTTAATAATAGTTATAAAAATGGTAAAATGAGATTTAATAAATAGGCCCGTAATTTTTTCTATCTAATTTGGCCAGGCTCGGTTTGTTTTTAGGGCGGTTGGGTCTCACTTTTATATAAAAGTTTTGTATTGCGTAATGTTATGAATTTTTTTTTTATATCTAATCAAAGAATAATAATTTTTATTTCATTATATTTTTTATAATTTTTAAAATGTCCAGTTTTTTAATAATTGGAGCGAAGGGCTTTATTCAATTTTGTGGAGATGTATAAATTTGTGATTTAGTATTCTTAATCTATCAAAAATGATCGCAACTTTAAGAGAAACATAAAGCTATGAATGATATTTTTTTTAATGTTTTAGGTGCACATAGCCTGCTAAACTTTAACTTGGGCCACCCACAAACATAAAAATAACAAAAAAAAATATTCAAGAATAAAAAATAAAATAAGAATCTGAATTTGAGAATTAAAAATGAGAACCTAAAAGGTTAAAGAAATCAAAACCTGAGCAAAAACAATTTTTATAAAAGGACATTGTTTACTTCTTCAAATCATTAATTCAGAGCGCAAAAAAAATATTTGCTTATTCAAAAATTAAAATTACTTGCATTGAAGATTCGGTCATGAAAATAATTTTTTTTTTATAAAATTTGTAAAAATTTTATTTTGTGAAAAAACGCATTGTTTAAGTTCCCCAGTGGTAAAAAGCACAAAAAACTATAATTATTATACTAGTCTAGTTTGAGAATAAGCTTTATTAAATTTTAGTTGAGATGTATTTTTAATTATCCCGGTCTGGGCCATCATTATAACACCGTTATTCAAGGCCAAGCCCCCTTCGAATCAGCCTCAAAGAAAGTCGACCGCCTGACCGGGTTTATTTTAAAAGAGAGGGCGGCCTAAATATAATTAATCGATTTTGGCTGTTGTGTTTTTTAAAGAACTGAAAATTGAGCCTTAAACGTAATACAGTAAGACTCCTAAGCGGCACATTCAAAACTACGGCGCTTGTATTAACAAAATTAATATGGTAAAATTAGCTTGCGAATTAATGAGGTATTCCAATCACAAATTTGGCTTTAAAGATTTAGATAAAAAAATAAATGAAATATTTTAATACGTTAAAATACAAATATATTTAGATGAACGATGTAAGAGGATTTTGTAGAGAATTTTTTTGCGATAACAATATCAGGTTTAGATTTTTTTCAAATGCCTCCAACTTTTTTTAAACCGCGTTTAACTAAAGTTTAGAAAAAATTTAATGAATTTCCTTAACTATTAATTTAAAAAAATCTATTGATATATTGAGATTCCTCATCAAAAACCCATCTAAAAAAGGTTATAGCTTAGTATTAGCAATTTACTTTCAAGTTATTTAGGATCAAAAAACGGATTTTATGACAAAAACCACTAATTTTATAAAAATAAAAAAAATAAAAAAAAATTAGTATGAAAAAAATTCAAACGCCTTACGTTACTAATAAATGTTTTGGTAATCTAAATGTATTTTTTAACCTTTGTTACTACGCTTTGTGATATAGAATCCCAAAATACCCCAAAAATCGCAAAATCTCAACTTTGACACTGAATAATTAAAAATCTGAGGGCTAAAATTCTAATTTCATATTTGTAATTAGCACCAAAAACTTGACCAAAAATGATAGTTGCCATAATTGATGCTTAAGGTCGTCCAAATTTCGTTGTCCAGTGTTATTTAACATACATTGCCTCTAACGTTGCCGCGTATTTGTTCGTAGAGGTATTATCACCATATTAATGATCAAATGGCAACACCTCTTATTGCCCCTCTTTGGACTTCTTCACTTCACAAGACATCTGTCTCCACTAACATTCTTTTTATCCAAAAAAAGCAGGAGTTAGAAAATTTCATACATACCAACCACATTAAAATTATTGCACCAAGCTTTCCCATCGATTCAATGACCCAAACATCCATGGTTTTAATTTTATCCGAAATGATCGTACCTTCTTCGACAAATTCTACGTTGGAATCGCTAACTGTCAGGATACACCAAAGACATCGGCTATAACTATCACCAATATTTATATTCCTCCCGTCGGCTCCTGTCCTTCCGATTATGTACCCTCGATCAATAATCATCTGTCCATCTGCCCAGGTATTATTCTTGAAGACTTCAACGCACATCATTCCAACTGGCATTCAAATCTTCCTATTGATTCACGTGGCGGCATTGGTATAGCAGAAGAAATAGAGGAATCGAATTATGGCATTTTAAATACTTATCATCATACCCGGTTGCCTTCTTTTGGCAGACCATCTTCACCCGATCTTTCATTAGCATCCCTTTCCTTGATGCCTTGATTGGCGCACAGATACTTTAAACTCTGACCATCTTCCAATTATCATATCTATTCTTACATCTAACCCCGATATTAAACAAAAAAGAACCTTTCTTAATTTTAAAAAAGCTAATTGGAATAACTATACTATCGAAACAGAAATGAACTTTGCGGCTCTTTTTACTTCTAACTTTTCTGAATCATCCACTTCCAAGATGGAAAAACAATTTAGAAAAATTATTCTTGACGCGGTCAAACGAAACCCGCCGGTTGTCATAAATCTTACACTCCATGTCTTTCGTCTACAGTCACCTCTCTAATCAAAGAGCGCGACTCTATCCGTTCAACTAACCCTAATTCATCCAAGTTATCGGATCTTAATCTCAAAATAAACGAAATGATTGATCTCAATAAACGTAACAAATGGAACGAATTTATCTAGAGCTTTGATCATCGTAATAATTCTCATCTTCTTTTGAAGACACTCAAATCGCTATCAGGCACCAGTAAAAAACCTAACAATTGCTCTATAAATTTCAACAATATCGCAAAAACGCAAGAAAGTTCCATAGCAAATGGTTTCAACAAACTTTTTACTTCGTTTAATACTCATAAAACTAATCCTACAAACCGTATAATCAATCGTAAAATAAAAAATATTAGCTTCATAGACACGCCTTATTTTTCAGCTTCCTCCGTCGCCGAAGCCATTAATAAAGCTAAACCGTCTAAAGCTTTTGGCCCCGACAATCTGAATTCACTTTACCTCAAACATCTAGGTCCTTATGGTATTAAATTTTTAACTTGTATTTTTAACACTTGTATCAGGAAATCAGACATTCCCTCTATTTGGAAATTGTCAAGCATTATTCCGATACTTAAACCTAATAAACCTGCAAACGAATCCTCGTCTTTCAGGCCGATATCCTTGTAATCCCCAGAAGATTTTAGAGTCACTTATTTTACCGTTCATTAAAAAACACGTAGCTCCTTCACAGCATCAACACGGTTTTCGGGCCAAACATTCTACATCTTCCTGCCTTCTTAAAATTTCCACGGCAATTGCAGATGGCTTTAACCAAAAGAAACCTGCCCACAGAACTATCCTCGTTTCCTTAGACCTGACCCGCGCTTTCGATACAGTTAATCACAACACTCTATCGAATTTATTTTATAATTCTTCATTACCACCTAATATAATTCGTTGGCTCTCCAACTATATTCACGACCGTCAGGCTTATACTAACTTTGGCAATATTAAATCCAAAACTCGGATTGTTCGCGAAGGTGTCCCCCAAGGCTCCGTTCTATCGCCGGCTTTATTTAATGCTTATATCAGTGATATTCCGCAATCACCGGCCAACATTAACGTTACCTCCTATGCTGATGACTCTGTTTTTACAAGTGGCCCTAATATTGAACACCTTTCATTCTTTAAACAACTCTTTAAATAAATACCCTGTCGATGTTTTTCTCAAATCGTTGCCTAAATATTTCACCTTCAAAATCCTCGGTAACCTTATTTACTCCCCACACCCATCAAGTCAATTTTCATCCCAAAATCTCAATTAATAACTTCATTCTTCCACTTGCCAAGTATCCTAAAATTCTTGGCGTTACCTTTGACCCCTTATTCACTTTTAACAAGCATGTTAACTCAATATCCGAAAAAGTTGACAGGAGGAAAAACTTACTTAAAGCCATACTTGGGGTCAAAATAAGGAAACTAACAATTACTTTTAAAGCCTTATATAGGTCAATCTTAAACTACGCTGCTCCGGTTTGGATTCCTAACATATCATCCTCATACCTTGCAAAATTACAACACTCCCAAAATTCCGCCCTTCGCACCATCACGGGCTGCCACAAACTGGCTTCAATAGAACATTTACACCAAGAGACAATGATACTACCAGTACAAGCCCATTCTCAGATGCAAGCAGACTAATATCTTCCGTCTTGCTTATCTCCTGACCATCCCTGTCACAACCTCACTTACCACCCTACGCCAGCCAGGAAAATGAAAGGAACACTCCACTCTCATTGTATTAATCAAATAAAACCTTTCTTCAATCAAAACATACCTATTAGAACGCTAATAAAAACCATTCACACCTCTGCAGTTATCTGCCATTGCCACCTACCCAACTAACATAGTTTTAAACGGCCGACCCCCTCCCGTTTCCTCTTCTGAAAGCTTTTTATCCCGTAAAATCCGCTGCCAACTAGCTCAACTTCGCTCTGGACATTGCCAATTACTGGCAAACTTCAGAGCTCGAATCGACCCTTCTCCGAATAATATTTGCAATGACTGCAAATCTTCAGCTGATAATATTGAACACTGGCTCATATGCCCAAACCGTGGGCCACCTATCTCCCCCATAGATCGTTGGCTCACAGCCCTTGCAGCACTCAAGCTCAATTTTACATCCAACTTCTCACGTCCAAAGAACCGGGGCTAACAACCACAACATTTAACATACAAAATCAATGTTTATTATATTCAACTAGTGTATTATTTGAATTTATTTTTTACACAGGTCAACATTTTAAGTGTTATCAGCTAACTTCAAAGATCGCCCCTGCCATCATAGGGATTTTCAAATTCGTTTATCGTTTTTTGTAATAACTTAGTAAGTCATTGAAAATTTTAAAAAAATTGTCAAAAAAACAAAAAAGGTTGAAAAACAAAAATAAATTAAATTACAACAGCTAAACTGTTCAATTCAAATTCTTTCTTTATATACTAATTAATTTTATTTCTCATTATTTGAGATGATATTTTTTTTGAGCGTTCTCGAAGTCGCAAAATCTGTTCAAGGCCCTTTTTTATATATTGAGAAGGAACCGATGGGGATGTAATTTAATTTTTTCATAAACTTATTTTTTTGTCATTGATATTTGTTGATCTGTGTTATATAGAACTGTGGGAAAATTATTAAACTATTTCGTCTGTATCTGTTTTAAATGAAGTTAACAACATTTTATACATTGTTATAAATTTTTTATCATTGTTATTATTAATTTTTATCATTTAATCTTACAGAATGTAATTTGCACATATAGTTTCCAAATTTCAATGACAAGGATCAGGAAAAATTGGATAATAAATTTTTACCAAGTTTTCAATATAAATTTTAAAAAAAGTTACTCGTACTAAAACTATTGTTTCAATTTATCGTTTATTTCTAATATTTTTATCAAAAAATGTACCTAGCAAATTTTTTAAAAATCACCCGCAACGCAACGTCCACGTTAAAATGCCAAATTAAATGCCAAAACATGTGGATTAGCACGTCAAAATGGGTTTTTATTTTCGAGAAATTTTCAAAATTTTGGAAAATTTTATTTTGTACGCAAATTTTCAAAAAGTTGCCAAATTATGCATATAAAAAATTCTTTTTCTGAAATAAAAAATTTGTGAAAAAATTTTGAAAAAAAATAGATTTTTTAAATTTTTAGAATTTTAAAAATTTTACGAAAATAAAAAGGGCCTTATTAAAAGCCCCTTTCTAAGTAAGGGCTGTTAATAATTAAGCTTTTTTTCATTATGTGCGTATGCAAATGGTATAAAATGAAAATAGAAAACAAATTTTTATACAACTTTATGTGCATGCAAACTTAATTCTCCTGTGATAATAATTCTTTACTTCATCTTTAAACTCAAAATCTAACTAATTTTAAAGGTGGGTAACCCATTTTTAAAATAAGACAAAAAAATTAAATTTAAAAAATTAATAAAATAACATTTAAATTACCTAAAGTAACAATCCAGGAACTGCTAAAATATTTTTACCTTAACTCAGGCATTTATTAATAATATAAAAAAATGTAACAAGACTCAGGGGTTCCAAATGTTTGTATTAGTAAAATTAAAAACAAAAACAAACCACAAAATAAATGTTCAAATGATTTTGCGACCACGATTAAAACTGAAGAGAAAAAATTAAAAATAAAGTTTCTGATATTAAATCACCTGCTATTTTTCTTTTCGAATAATAAATTAAAAAAATTTAAGGTTAATTTTTATATCAACATTTGAATTATACATAAAATGTTGCCCCTCAACCTAAATAGGAATGAATAATTATCGGTTTTGAAATAAACATATTTCGGTGTTTTTTTTTTAAATTTTTTGACTGTTTATTTTTTTAAAAATTTACAAAATTTAATCAGAAAAAAAGGTAAACGGATTTATGAATCCCTAATCCCAGATCACATATATAACAAATTTGTTGAGCTGTGTAATTTAGAGACCACATATTTATGAGGCAACCCAAACTAATTGATTCCTCGAAGCTTAGATTCTTAATAAAATTTTTAAATCTGGTTAGTAAAGCTTGACCTCGCCTTTTAGTTTCTATGAATAGGGATAGTGAATTTAAAGTGGAAATGGACTGTAAAATGGTAAAGTTAAAAATGGTCATGTTTATGAAATGTATAGGTGAACAAGAATTAAAAAAACTTTACTCTGTGAAATATTTTGTCAATATGTTAGGAACAAAAGTTCTAAAGTAATATTTAATAGGGCCCAATATAATTCAACTGAGTCATTTCAATATTACACAGGACAACAAATATCAATGTCAGAAAAAAAAGTTTATTAGAATATGAATACATTGCCGTAATGTCCTCCTACTTTTATGTATATTTTGTTTTTTCGTAGTTTCTTTCGCCTTCAGTTCCAAATCAAAAAAATTGGCCTTTTTTGACCAAATTGTGCGATCTCGAGAATACTCTAAAAAAAACTTAAATATATTTTTATATAAAAAATCCCTTGTGACTTACATTTTTATCTTAAATAATGAGAATAAAATTTTTAAGTATGACTTACTAAATTTGAAAAACGGTAAACGTATTTAAAATCCATAAGATAGATGGCAGATTTGTGTTAACTAATAAATTTCGAAAATTTGTTGACCTGTGTTATAAACCTAGCCTTCATATAAGAAAATTAAAAAACTATATATTTAATTTTCAAGTGTTTTAAGTAATACTTTAAAAATTAGATATCAACAATTTTTTGTACTCTTTAATAAGTTAACATTAAGAGCTCTATTAAAACCAAAAATAACTTTTTTTAATATTGCTTTCTCCGCACCAGACACAAAAACACATTTCATTAAAAGGCTTTTGATGTGGAATTATTTGAAACTTGTAGATTTATTTTTGCTCGTGTAAAATATAAAATATTTATTAGATACGACTCCCGTTATTTTTAATGACAATCAAAAGATGTTTGTTTATAAGTTTAAAACTCCTGAAGTTGTAGAGGTTCGAAATTGGCGGACCCCTGCATTGCTCTCATATTACATCTATCGCGAGCAACTATCATTTGTACGATTAAAAATTTTAAATTATTTTAACTAATTGCTATTTTTTGTAACCTTTCAATCATTTTTTAATCATACTTTGAATATTTCTGAAGCACTGTCTTTCTCGCAAAACCTTGCTAATAAATTTAGAACCACCACGCCTTGAGAAAAGGTCCATAATCTGAGTCGTTTCCTGCCTACCATTTTATTATACTTATTTAATATCATCTTTTTTTGCAATTTAATATGCCTTCACTAAATATTTTTAATATTATTTCTGTATAATAAATCATATATATTCCTTATATTCATTCTTAAATTTATAAATAAAAAAAAAATGCTCTAAAAAAATCAAAATAATTATTTTATATAACTAAAGTTGGGTACCCCTTGATTTCCCGTTGTTTTCTTCAATAGAGGGCGGCATATATTTATTTCCTTTGTCGTCCACAAATGTCTCGCGAATGTCTGAACCTAACAGGGCTGCTGTTCGAGGAGACCGAAGATACCGGTTGATTGTGTCTTTATTAATACTTATACAACCCTCAAATTCAAAACCATTGTTTGTATGGCATAGATAACTTGGTGGACATGGATTCAATTCGGGCATTGAACAAAGACTTACAGCTTAAATAACCGAATATAAAAACATATTTTAAATATAAATTCAGTCAGCATTTTTGCAAATAAAAGTTGCTCAATAGCATTAAAAAATTTAATTTAGAATTGAGTTATTTTTCTGAAATATTTTTCCTTTTTTTAAAAAAAGCATTTGTTATAAAAGCAGCCAATCCTGATTTATTAGCATTAAAAATACATTTTCTAACATGAGGTTAAAAAAAATTGTTTGTTAGATGGCATATTAAAAAAAATACTAAACGATCGTTCGTTGGGCCTACCCCCTGGTCATCATTTTGTGAGGTTAACAACGGTTGACTTTTTTTAAACCTTGATATTATTATTTTCTATCATCTAACAGAATCAAGTAGATTTATTGGCGAGAGAGGGTGAACCTGTCAAAATTCTATTAAGATCAAATTATTAAAAAAATTTAGTCTAAAACAAAAACGCCCATAGCAAAGACCTTGTGACAAAAATTTCTTCAAGCATACAAGGATCCCGAAAATGTCAAATGAGATCAAATATTTGAAAAAAAAATTGCCTGAAACGCAAGCGCCCATAACGCATAGGCCAGGTGTCTAAAACTCTAACGAATGTTGAGGACCCATTTAACCAAAATAAATTTTTTAATCTAATTAATAAAAGAATATCTTAACCGATCAAATCGATCTGCTAAATTAGACAAGATTAAATAAAATTCGAATTCAATAGGTTGGAAAAATTACCGGACAAGGCTAAAGAAACTATTAATCACGACCCAAAAGCCCGCCTGGCCCGGTTTGCAAAACAAGCCGGGCGGGTCCTCGCCAATATTGTTGGGTAGATTTTTATTTTGCATTATTATCTATACTTGATATACTCTGTATTTTATCAATAATGCAAAAAATTTATGCCTGCGATATAAAATTTCGGGGTCCTATTTCTATATTTGGGGCCGGGGGCAAGCCCGATTCTAGCTTTTCCATTTGGAAGGGGGGGGCAAAAAAAACTCGTGGGGGGAATATACCTGTACAACAATTGAATCCATGTTCAAAGTTTTTATTTTAAACAAATTAATATTAATTTATAATATTCATAAAATAAAAAAAAATGATTGCGTTTATAAATTGGATATGAAATTAATTGTTTTCACTAATATCAATTGCTCAAAAGATATTAGATTTGCAAATTTATTGTAAGTATAATTTTATCATTTGGTGTCAATGCGCTAGAAAAATAAAAATATGATATATATGAATGATAAATATGAATTATATAAAACTTTGGATTTTAGAAAATGAATAGTAAAATAAGATTGATTATCATGAAATTTGGAAGAATATATATGAAAAACACTGGTTATATATAACTAGTAATTAATATTAGGGTAAAAAATTAAATAAAACATGAACATAAACGTTAAATGAGCATAAAATGCAACCATGTTTTAAAATAGTAAGCAATAATTAGCTGATTATGAGTAGTGTATTGTATTAATCTAACAATTATGCTAGAGGTTGTTTAGATTAAATTATAAAATTCATCACAATTCAACGCCCCAGTTAATGATTTTTTGTGTCCTAAAAAAAGCAAATCACCTTTAAGCAGGTCCACTCACTACTTGCCAAGAAGTTATTTTCCTTTTTAAAGAAGAAAATGTGGCCTCACAACTCGACGTTGAAGAGCCAAATAACAAACTTATGAAAAAAATGTTAAATAGATTAGGAAACGCAACTTTGTAATCATATAAAAGTTTAACAAAATCATTAGCAACACATTCTTTTTATTATTAAGTTTTCTTTATTTCTTTAGATAATGAATTTTTATCAATAATACTTATTTTTAAAAGAGGCTCTAATTTATTTACATCTAAAAAAAGGAGAATTAAATTTATAAAGGGAATCTAAAGATTCTAAATAAATATTATCGGTAAAAAATCTATTATCAAAAGAATCAACCAATAAATTAATAATGTTAAAATAAATACTTTATAATTTATCATTAATATATAAATTATTCTCAAACTTATGGAAAATAAATAAAAATCAGAAAAAATCTTTAGGTTTAGTTTTTCTATTATCTAAAATTATTGTCATTTAAAAAAGTATTATATATATCAAAACAGTTATTAAATAAATCTGTTTTGTATTTCTTAATTGTTTATATTCTAACTAAACATGGGTTTATTAATCAAAAGTTTTAGAAATATAAATTGTTTTGCATTGAAATTGATCATTAATTATTTTTAATAAATAAAATAATTTTTTAAATGATAAATACAAAAAAATAAATTGATGATTATAAATATGGTTAAAATACCCCGACGCTTCGGCCCCCCTGTGACCTGAAGATATAAAAGTTTTTTTATTTTTAATTTTCAAAATAGTATTTAATATTTTATGTAATTTTTTATTAAAAATACAATGGCGTCGTAGTGATTACACCACTGATGGGGCAACAGCCGGGGTATGGTCCCGCATTCACTAACTTCCTTGATTGCATCATGTTGAAAAAGTTTATGAAGGGAAGAAAAAATTTAGAAAAATCTTTTCCTTCACTTAAAATTTCAAGACAATCTTTTGCAACAAGATGCAATCTAAAACGGTAAAAATACGGGACATGGTGTCCAGCTATTTCGCTTAGAAACACTTGAACACCACCTTTTTCCCCCGGCATTACGTTCGCCCCATCGTAGATGCGATCTGGTTCTTTGGTTCTAGATTATATTCTAACAAAATATTGTTGACAAGTGAGAAAATTTCTTAGGCATCAGATTTATGAATTGCTTTCACAATTATGAAGCTTTCTGTGACATCAAATTTTTCTATATATCTAATAACAACAGAAATAATTTCTGTGTTAGTTTTATATCTCTAGCGGATGAGAAGTGTTTTGAAAACACTTTTAAAAAAAAAGTAAATATTTTTAAAATAATATTTTTTAGATATTTTTGGCGGAGAAAAGTTAATTAATTATATTATGTGGAAGAAAAAATAAAATTTCTACGTATTTGGGGGGGGGGGGCAAAAGTAAAATTACTATGTATTTTTTTTTTTTGGTGCTCCCCCCCCCCCCCCAAAAGGGGTCTAGAATTGTGCCTGGCCGGGGGCCTAAAACCAGCTAAAGTTGAATAATATGCCGGATGGTCTATACTATAATATCACTGCCACCCACGTTTGCCTGACATAAAACTTAAAAGCAACATTTATAGATCTTTTTATCAGAGAATTGATTAATGTCTTCCTGTCTTTGCGTTTTGGACATTTGCCTTTTAGACCCCCCCTAATTGATCATTCTTGTGAAACGTTTAAAAATTTCTCTCTAACATGCTAATTAAAAAATCTGTAAAAAAAACTTTGTGCTCGACTATCTCATATGTGATAATGGCTGGCTGTATTGGGAGCCACAGTTTAGATATATACTGCTTTAGGCATTTTGTTTGGGACATACTGCATTAAAAAAAAGCGCCTAATGAATTTGAACCCAACCTCCTGCGTTTAAAACAGGGATGTCGATACATTCTCAAAACTAGTTGTTAGACCGTCCTCAATCAAATTGCGTAATATTTGTTCTAAAATTTTCTTAAAAAACAAATTTATTTTACATCAATTGTATTATTTTCTACATTTTGTGAATGCACATTTAAATTTTAAATCAGATAGGGTGTTAAATTGACATGGGCTAATGTGCTTATTACACAGGTCAACAAATATCAATATGTCAGAGTGAATTTTGTGAAAACATAAAAAAATGCATCCCCATGATGGCCTCCTCCGTTTTTCTTGTTTCTTCCATCTTCTCTAACGAAAAATGGCCTTTTTGACCAAATTAGATTTAAATATACCCTAAAAAGAAAAAAAAATCTTTTTTGCATATACACTTATATTTTTAATCACAAACAATGAAAAATAAATTTTATTAATATATCAAGCTCTTACATCAGCATTTAGATAATACAAAATATTTCGCGTACAATTTAAATACAACACGATATATTACACTGGACAACAAAATTTGGACGACCTCAAGCATCATTTAGGGTAACCATTGATCTTCTTGGTCAAGTTTTTGGTGCTGATTACAAATATGAAGTCAGAATTTTTCCCAATGCCTCAGAAATTTTGTTATTTAGGGTCAAAAACGCCATTTTGGTCAGAGCTTTAATAACTTGATAACAAAAAAAACAAAAAAAAATTAAAAGGTGTTTAGAAAGAGAAAACCTTTGTTAACAACTGAAGAAGGTATTTTGATTTTTTATAAAATTAATATTTTTTTTTATTTTTTATTTATTTTTGAATTTACTCATTTCTCACACACCTTTCTTCAGACCCAAATTTTTCATATGCCAGACTATAAATTATTTATTAACTTCTCTAGAACAGTTTTTAACATAGAATACGAATATAAACTTAGTTTGAACCTAAATAATTTAGTTTTTTACAGGTGAAGGAAGAGACTTTATTAATTAAGCACCTAAAATATATTGATTAGAAACAGTTAATCCAAGGGCGTTAGGTGTGTGAAGAGAAAGAGATGTCGAGGATTGGGAGCTCCGGGAGGAGAGATTAGAGGTAGGGTTCTATGTTGATTGATGAAAGGTTCCACCTGGAGGGGAGGTCCGCTGGGTTATCTTCCGTTGCAACCCACTTGACATTAAGACATACAGGCACGGTAGTAGGCGAAGCCCACTCTGGCTAGAAAAGTTGTCATTATGTTTTCTAGCGGGAGAAACCGAGACCCGCCTTTTCTTGCCACGTAGAAGATTGCTTTAACACCAGTGTGTATTCGTCATAGATGTATTTGTAGATGTAAGCTGAAACAGCGAACATTGCACATTCCTTTACGGAGATGTGTGTATTATTATTAATGCTGGTATCTAAAAGGAAGTTGACTCGGTTCCGAGTTAGCGTTTGCATGTCATATCCAATAACACTGTGTCGGAGGCGTCGCAATAAATTTTAGTTCTCATTAGGGGGTTTAGGGGTATCTTCATTATGAATAGTGGTTGGAGCTCCTTAGCTTTGACGATGGCTAACTGCATCATAGGTGATGGTCAGGCCTATTCCCCGTTAGAGCTATGTAGTAACCGCCAATCTAGAGAGTTCAGTAACCGTATAGAGGTAATGATTGAGGAGGCCTAGAAGCCTTAACGAGGTGATTTTGTGTCGTTGTGTCGTTCTCGGTCTCAAGAAGTCTGAAGACTTGGGAGATCCTTTTCGCTGCGGAGGGGTTGAGTGAAACTGTTTTCGCTGAAAAGTTGATGCGTGCTCCCAAGTAATCGATGTTGTGCGTGGGGATTGTTATAGACTTCTCCATGTTAACCACAAAACCCCAGCTTTCCAGGACATCCACCAACCTAGTGTGTTGAACTCCTTCTGCCTCATTCCCAATGACGAGAATGTCGTCCAAGTAAATGTTTTAGAAGGAGTTCAAGCCCACGACCCTTGCTGCTTGCTTGATGATATCATCGTTTGAAGAACATATGGTGAAAATGAGGCCCCCAGGGAGGACCTTGTATCTAAAATTTTTACCTCTACATTTAAAGCCGAAAAAACCTCGATGTGACTCATTTAGGGGAATGGAACAAAAAGCAGCCCTGAGATCAATCTTTCAAGCAAAGCGAGAGGTCGCCAAGTTTTTAGTTATGTTAGGAATAGATTTTAAAGAAAAATTATATTTAATAAAATTCTTAGACACTACAGAGAAGTCGGTGATGAATCTCTCTGTCAGTTTTAGGGATAGCGAAGGTCGGAGAGAGAATAAGTCTGTCCTCCGTTCTTTTGATTACCCCACCAGTAACATGATCAGCCAGGTCCCTCTCCGAAAGGACCCTTTCCGCATTCCATCTGGGCGGGATAAAATACCTATTGCATCACTCTAATCTTGTGCAAGTCCAGCTTTGGACTAAACCCCTGTCGCGCAACTTTCCTGATGAAGGGAGTCATCGAGGGGTGGTCGGTTAAAACCTTTTCTGCTATCGGCACGCTGATCGGCCCGGCATTGAGAGGGGGGACGGAGAAAATGTCGTCCAAGGTAAGAAGAGGGGCTGGTGGGCTCGGGCAGATCAGGGATGTCAAATACCGGGCTTGGCTGTCGTCCCCCGCTCTCCTGTGGCAAAACAGGTTGGACTTGAGGAGGGGGCTCCCTTTCGAGAACAGTCGAGGTGGAATCTAAGAGGTTTGACGCGTCAATTGATAAAAGTTGTGTTTGTTATTTAAAATAGTGGAGAATTTGCTGTCCCCGAACTATATCCTCCGGAGGAGAGAAGAGCATTTGCCGTAGTTTCCGAATAAGATTTAAAGCACGTCGCGGGACCAATGGTTCTCCCCTCCGAGGGATGTTGTAATTGGGGGAGTCGGGGCCCTAACTGAAGAACCAGGATTTGAGGCAGCGACTTTCCTAGTAGTAGAACTATTTAGTTGTGGGCTGCCCTGTAGGAGGTGCCTTACAGTTTTGGGGGGCCTTAAGTTTTAGTGTGACATAAGGCTATAAATTTTCGCTTAACATATTTTCAAGAGTTATGAGCTAACAACAGAGATCAAACCTGCCATCTTAGGGATTTTCAAATCCGTTTACCGTTTTTTTAATCTAACACTAACCCTAATTAAACCCTAACCCTGATTTAATTCTAAAATCAACCCTAATATTCAACACTAAGACTAACCTAACCCTAATACTATTATAATATTAACCTAACTCCCAATTTATTAGAAATATTCAGGCGGCGCTCGTCTACTATAAAGCTAAACACGCTTTAATGCCTTGATGCGGATGTGAATTTATCAAGAGAGAGATAGGTAAAATAATAAGGAAAAATTATAGAGTGTATAAAAAAAAATAATGGGAATAGAAGCGTAAGGAGCAGATAAGGGGCAGAGGGTTAGTGATTTGAGTGTAAAAGTTCAATAAACTTAAAAATAACATTTTATATAAAGGTTCAGATTTAAATAACTAGAGTTCTAATTAAGCAAATTGATTAATTTTTTCATAATCAGATGCGTGAGACTCATACTCTATTCAACGCCACCAATTTTTTTAATGTTTAAAGTTTAAAAATTACTTTTTTGGACTTTGAGGTCATTTTAAATTTTTTTGGAGGCATCAGTAAAAAAACTAAAAGCGCCATATTGATCTCCACAAAATTCTAAACAAAAACCTGTAATATGTTGTTTTTTCTGTTGTCCAGTATTATCGACTTTTAATGAAAATATTATTTGAAGTTTAAATTTAACAGTTTAACTATTGTAAATATGCAAAAATAAAATTTCAATTTATTTTTGTTTTTGAATCTTTGGTTTTTTAACCTTTTTTTCTACAATTTTCAATGTTTAGAACTGACTAACTAAGTTTGATTAGGAAAAACGGCAAACGGATTTGATATTCTCTAAGATGGCAGGTTGGATCTCTGTAGTTAATAACTCTCAAAAAATTGTTGATGTGTTATTATAAGTCAGCTCACTTTTAATCACCCTACATATTTACCCTAGTGAGTAAATCTTTTTAATCTATCCATATAGGTAATAGAATTACTACATAACCCAACGAAAGTGAGGCAGGCATGGTGAGCAAAATTACAGTTACAAGAATATTAAATCAAAAAATAATCAATAAATGATTTCTTATCCCGTGATCCATGTTTCCATAAACGTTCTAATTAAAATTCAAGATTGGTAAAAAAGACCAAATATTTCACCCTCAAGATTTAAAACAAGTAATTTTAATTATATTTTTTTGCTATGGCCTCACGAAGAGCCTTGTGCTATCAAAAAATATATAACAATAGTTTTTTATGATAAATGATATTACATTAAATTGTGTCGGCAATTTCTATTTTTTTATTATGAACATACTAAAATTTGAAATAAATGTGTCCAAAATTTTTTTACTACCATTACCCCAGAAATGTTTGAATAACAGATAAAAAGGAAGAGAAATTAGATTATATTTGTGTAACTTTAGTTATATCGGGCACTCTTAAGTTTAGTATATTCACAAGTTTAACCAAGCTTTATATATCGCGCCTAGTGGTATGGCCACATAATGCAAAAGACACAAATTTAACCAATAACACTGGACAACAAAATTTGGACGACCCTAAGCATCATTTAAGGCAACTATGGTTTTTGGTCAAGTTTTTAGCGCTTATCAAAATTTTAGCCAATGCTTCAAATTTTTAATTACACGGTGTCAAAGTTAAGATTTTTCAACTTTTGGGGTATTTTGGGCATCTATATCAAAAAACCTATGGGTAGTAACAAAAGTTTTAAAACATATTTAAATTACGGAAACATCCATTATTAAAGTAAGGCGTTTAAATTAAATTTTTTTTTATCTTTTTATTTTTATAAAATTAGTGGTTTTTGTCATAAAATCAGTTTTTTGATCCTAAATACTTTAAAGTAAAAAGCAAAAAATTTTTGGCTATAACATTTTTTAGATATGTATTTATGAGGAATCTGAATATGCCTATAGATTTTTTTGAAAATATATAGTTAAAAAAAATTTGTAAATTTTTTTCCAAACTTTGGACGCGGTAATAAAAAATTGGAGGCATTGGAAAAAAACTAAACCCGTGATCGTTATCGCAAGAAAATTCTATACAAAACCCTTAAAAAATCGTTTATGTTTTTTTTTATTGTCCAGTGTAATAGACCCTAGACACATAAAGTGGACCCTGAAATAGCTTACTGGCTTAATCAGGCAAGGTGAAAGAAATCGATAAAATTAAAATGAGTCGAACCTCGAATTGATAGAAGAGAGTCACTAGAATAGCCAACTATGTTGGGCATTGCTAACATGTCATTGTTCCAATTATTTGCACTTTCTACTTCCCTCGCTTCCAAATTTATTTTTAGCAATGTAAGTAAATATTCTACGTCAGGATTTCGCAAGTGATAAGTGATATCAAAAACCACAAATGCAAGGGTTGAATTTAATTGCGTTGATATAAAGTCTAGTATTCTAAGGGTCGGAATGTACGCGTCAAGTATTGAACTTTTACTAATTAGTTGAAAGAGCTAGAATATATCAATTGATTAAATGTAATAAGTCCTTTCAACTTATTATTTTCTCTGTTTTAACATACAGATAACACTGGACAACAAAATTTGGACGACCCTAAGCATCATTTATGGCAACTATAGTTTTTAAACAAGTTTTTGGCGCTGATCACGAATATAAAATTAGAATTTTAGCCAATGCCTTAGATTTTTAGTTATTCGGTGTCAAAGTTGAGATTTTACAATTTTTGGGGTATTTTGGGCTTCTATATCTAAAAACCTATGGCTATTAACAAAAGTTAAAAATTTATTTAGATAACGGAAACATTCATTATTAACGGGTTTAGATTTTATTAAAAATATTTAATTTTTTTTTATTTTTTCATGTACAATAAAATTAGTGGTTTTCGTCATAAAATCCGTTTTTTGATCCTAAATAACTTGAAAGTAAATTGCTGTTGTTGTTGTTGTTTTTAACCCATGCGCTTGAAAAGAGATGAGTGAGGCTCTGAGGTGTGAGCGAGTTTGGAGGCGGCTAAGATGTGGTTTGTCCATAGATCTAGGGGATTTATGGAAATCCCACGTGAGGGGCACGATAGCCAATGTAGAAGATTGTCAGTCGCTTCTTTGCAGTCAATGCACTTGTCGTCTGTTGAATACGAAAGTCTGCTAGTAGATAACAGAAGATCTTAGCTGAGATAATAGGGATCTTTCTCGCCTGGGGAGAGTTTTTTCGGATTGTGATATGGGAGGAGGCCAACCATTTAAAAGAATGGGAGGAGGTTTATAAGATTTGATTGTATTGCATACAACCTCGGTATGAATTTGTTTAAGCAACTGTTTTGTTGTTAGGTTGGTCAAGTAAATGACTGATGCGTGGAAAACTGATTGAAGGCAAAGTATTTTTCATCGATCGAGCAGGGGCATCAAGATGAAAGGGTTTGTGACATGGGTGATCGGAAGAGACACAGGACGCCAAAAACTGGTCGCTTAGTAGTGAGTGAGGTTTGATTGGAAGAATCTGTGTTTCTTGGTGAAGGTGATCTGCTGGAGTAATTTTAAAGCAGCCCGTGATGGTGCGCAGGGCGCCGTTTTGTGCCGATTGAAGTTTGTCGAGGTTGGACTGAGAAGCTGTTGGAAACCAAACCGGGGCGGCATAGTTTATTATTGAGCGAGATATCGCCTTGTAGCTAATGGATAGTGTTTCTTTGTTTTGGCCCCAGGAAGTGCCTGCCAAAGCTTTTAAAAAGTTGTTTCGTCTATTAACTTTAGCTGAAGTGATTTTTATATGCTGATTGAAGTTAAGCATAGGGTCAAACGTGAGACCCAGTATTTTAGGGTTGCGAGCAAGGGGGAGTAATGAGCCCATATAAAACCCAGGTTTGATCTGACGTGTGAGGGAAGTGAAAAGAGTGACTAAAGATTTTGCCGGGGAAACGACTAAGTTAAAGTAAATTGCTAATAATTTTAGGTAATAACCTTTTTTAGATATGTTTTTATAAGGAATTTGAATATGCCAATAGATTTTTTGAAAAATTAATAGTTAAAAAAATTTTGTGATTTTTTTCTGAAATTTGGACGCTGTTTAAAAAAAATGGAGGCATTGGAAAATGGAGGCATTAGAAAAAAAACTAAACCCGGGATCGTTATCGCAAGAAAATTCTCTACAAAACCCTCAAAAAATTGTGGATGTTGTTTTTTTTTGTTGTCCAGTGTTAATAGTTGCCAGGTGTAAAAATGATGTTAAAATAAGCAAGGTTTAATAAACAAGATTTATAAATTAGTGCATTAAAAAATATATTTTGTAAACGCAAATTTTAAAAAAATTGGGAAATAAAATTTTTTATAGCTTACTTTCAAAGTTTGATTTGAAAAACGGTAAACGGATTTGAAAATCCTTAAGACGTTTGATCTCTGTAGTTCATAACTCTCATAATAAAAGCATTAAAGTTATTTCAAACAAATTTGTTTTTTTAATTTTTTATTATTTATTGGCGTTTGTTGTGAGTTTCTGCAACTATATGGTAGCTTAATGAGTTAATCATAGTAAAATTGCATATAAATTTATATACAAATATAACATCTTAAAACAAGTTTATTAAAAATGTTTTAACATTGATAACGTTTTTGCAGACAAATAAAATTTATGAATTCTTAAAAAAACTATTTCGTATAGGGTGGATTGATGTTTCATTAAATTTGTCTCCGCAGCCCACATGTTTTCGTATCGGACTATGTCGCAATTTTTAATAGGGGCGATTTTAGTGTAATTCTGAATGCTGGGCTTTTTGTTTTTGCATTGAAGGATTATAATGACGTATTCAAAAGGCGCCCAACAGCCTTTTTTTAGAGATAATTAAACCCAAATTGTTTTTACAGAGTTTTTAATTTGCATAGTTAGAAAACATTTGACACAAAAATCGACGGGGAAAATGACGATTTAAAATTGGAAAAAAAATTAAACCCCTACGTTATCGCAATGAAATTCTCTACAAAACCCTCAAAAAATTATTTATGTTGTTTGTTGTCCAGTGTAATCTAAATGTTGATTTTGAGCTTTAGAAATTTTATTTCTTATTATTTGAGATAAATTTTTTTATGAAATAAAATCTTGAATTTTTTATTATTATTCAATACCTTGGTCAAAAAAGGCCATTTTTAAGTTGTAGATTGAGGGCGAAAATTACGATAAACGGAAAAACCTTAATCAAAAAAGGCCATTTTTAAGTTGTAGATTGAGGGCGAAAATTACGAAAAACGGAAAACATATATGAGATCCATCATGAGAAAATTTTCATTAATTTTCATTTAAATAAACTTTTCCCATTTTTATTTGTCATCTGTGTAATAGAAGCACATTTTTTTTCTTTATACACTAAAAACAATACGTGTTGATGGGCTTTTTTGTTGCCTAACAAAATATACTATTTAACACCTCTTCTCTCTTTTGAATATTTTCAAAAAAAGTATCTTGAGCGTAAGCTTGGTTGTATTCACTCTCAAGTTAAGCAGCGTTGAATCTATTTAGTAATTGGATAGGTGGCTACCAAAAAGCCATCAATTACCCTGGATAACAACGGCCACTCAGTGTGGGCTTAAGGAATGCCCCTTATTTGGGATTAAACTTGCATCGTCATTTTTTAGTCTTCTCCGTCATTTGGGTTAGCGCTGAAGCCAATAAATCTAGGCTAGAGACCACCAACCTTAAAATTTGTTAAAGTTGTTAAAAAATAAAGAAATCTAAAACCTCCGCAGAGTTTGTAAACAACAAAAAATTTTGACGCGCTATTGCGCCCAATTGACAATGTTAAAAGTCCCGTATTATTCAAATGACAGGACAAATTTGTATAACTTCGTTCTACCATAACCCTTATCAATATTTTTGTGCGGATTTTTACATCCGCGTGAAAATGCCCAAAATCAAAAGCAAATTTTGCCTAAAAAATAGGATCTCACAAGCGAGAGTGTAAAAATTATATTTCTCCGTTGTATCAATCCTTCTAACTATGCAAATTAAAAATTCAGAAATAACAATTTGGGTATAATGCCATTTTTTTATTTCACCCTAGATATATATGTATATCCTTCAATTCAAAAACAAAAAGCGCAGAAAAATATTTTTTATATAATTACTCTAAAATCGCTTTTAACAGCCAATGCGACCTTTAGTGCCGTATGTCAGCTGCGGATACAAATTTAATAATTACACAGGTCAACAAATTTTTGAGAGTTAACTACGGAGATCAAACCTGCTATCTTAGAGGTTTTTAATTCCTACCGGTTTTCTAATCAAACTTAGTAAGTCAGCTATAAACATTGAAAATTATAGAAAAAACTCAAAAAAAAGATTCAAAAGCAAAATTAAATTAAAATTTTTATTGCATATTTACAAATTTCAAGTAAAACTTTTATTAAAAACCGATAATATTCGTGACGTATTTAAGTCTGGAAGCAAAATATTTTATATTATCTAAATGCCGATGTGAAAAGAATTTGATATTGAAAAATTTTATTTCTTATTATTTGAGATGATAAATATAAATTACAAGAGATTTTTATATGAAAAAAATTTTTTTTAGGGTATTCTTGAACTGTCTGTCAATTTGGTCAAAAAAGGCCATTTTTTCGATATGGACGGATGTAAGAAGCCGAAGCCAGAAGCAACTAAGAAAAACAAAATATTATATATAAGATTAGGTAAGGCCATCCTGGGGATATATTATTTTTTGTTGTTATAAAATTCACTTTCCTGCCGTTATATTTGTTGACCTTTGTTATTCACCCCTCTAATTATTTTTGGGAAATTAAAAAATATCGTTTTTATTAAATGCGTCCGCAAAATCAATTTAAGAATTTGTATTTTAGATTTGAAAGCATTTGCTAAAGGGCTTAAACATACCTTTGACCAAGCCAGAATATTATTACTAAAACCCCTTTAAACTATAATCGATGAAACAGGAAAAAAAATCAAAAATAAATTAAAATGCTTGCAATTTAAAAATTTATGCAACTGCTCCTTTCCTCTTCTGTGCACAATTTTGGAAGAAGCAGAGAAATTACAGTACTAACCATTCATTACACAATTAATAAGCTAACTAATCAAGTTTTGTGCTGTAAATTTTTTGGGCCGTTTTTCCGTTCAGACTCATTTCATATTTTTAAAAAATTTTAAAATTTTTAAAAATTTCGAATTTTTTGAAATTATATTTTTTTTTCAAAATTTTTTAAAAACTTTTCTTTCAGAAAAACTTTAGATGCTAATAACAAAAATTGGCAACTTTTTGTAAAATAGCGTGTAATGTCAAAAAGTAAAAATTTTAAAATTTTTCAAAAAAACGAACTGAGTCTGAACGCGCCCTTATGTAAAATTAAATCGCCTGCTCTTAATAATGTGCAAGTCCATCCTTTTTTTAAATAGAAAAAAAAATTGTAAATTTTTTTTGTCATAACGGCCTTGAAATTTGTTGTAAAAACGAAAGAAATCTAAAGGCGCCTAAGAGAATAAAAAAATATGCCTTTATACAATTTTTTACTGAGTCTCCATAAAAAAATCCAATTAGAGTTTGGACATAAAACACAACATATGGGGCAAATCTGTAATACTTAACATTTTTTTTCAATATTAAAATGTGTTTATCAGTTTGGCAAAACCATTAAAAAAACAAAGATTCGCTAAATTTTGAAGAAAATTAATTAGATGGTTGTGTTTAATTAAAACAAATTACAAAGATTTTAACAGAAAGCATGTGATTATGGCAAAATCTTATAATCTATAAAAAGTTTAGATTAAAAAAAGCTTACCTTTTATGTATGGAATATGTCAAGCACGTTTTTAAATAAATTAAAATGTACCTGTAAATGCTCAAAATTAAAAACCAATTTTGCACAAAAAATAGGAATTCCTTATATCTAGGCTGATAATAACAAGCTTTGCACCTTTTGAACAAATACAACATTAAAACCCACTATATTTTATATTTTGGGCCACCCAAGTTAGTTATATAGGCACCTATTGATGAAAAAATATTAATCACGGTCATTTCATCGTCGATTGATGTGCTAAAAACAAATAAAAAATTCTGTAAAAACACTTTGGGCTTTATTATCCAAAATGTAAAAAGGGCTATGGGCAGTTCCGCCTAGAATACGTCAGCCTATCCTTTAATGCAAAGCTCGTAACAGCCACCTTAAAATTTGCGACATTTATGCAATACTTAAACATCTGGGCTGAGAAGACAAATTTAATGTAGTTTCGGGAATTCAAAATAATCGTTTTTCAATAAGTGCGTCCGCAAAAACAATTTTAATGTTAAAATGAAGCTATATAATCTTCCTGCTTGAGCTCCCTAAGCACTGCTTTTAGTATTTTATTTTTTATTTAATCCAAATCCTACAAACCTTTGAACTTTAAATTTTTTTATTATATGTATATGATCAATTCCACCTCAATCCACAAGCCCAAAAGGTACACCTTTAGATTTGGTTGAAATTTTGCATGGAGGTATTAAGGATCTCATTATCTGGATTTTTTTTTGATCGGAAGTGATTTTTGACGGAGATAGGGGCAAAAGAAAAAAAAATTGCAAGGTGAATTTTTACATTTGATGCAAGTTTGGTAGTTTATAAATCAAAAAGTATTATAGCTAGAGACTTTTTTTTATTTTGAAGAGGACAATATGTATGTGTTTATTATTGTAAAAAATTTATTTTAAAATTTTAAAATTTTCTAAAGAACATTCAGTTTGATTTAACAAAAAAAAGTATTTTAAATTTTTTGAAAAATTGCTGTAGTCCTTAGTATTTATTATTAATATGTGCTAAAAAGTATGGGACCGACATGATTTTTTTAAAAATTAAAAATTTTTTTGGTTTTTAGACAAAAATTTGCTCCCTGCATTATATTAAAATTAAAAGTGCCAAATTTGAATATATATAAGAAGTTGTTAGACTTAGGGGCAATTATGTAAGGCTATAACATTTTTATAAATTTGATTCATTATTGTCAATTTTGGATATAAAAAGGGAACTTCAGATCAAAAAAATTGGTAATTCTCAGTATTTTACTCCTATCTTAAAAGCCGACTTTCTGGGCCAAACCAGAAAATTTAAAATTGCATTTTGTACATAAAACATCGATACATAACATAAATTTCACCAAGTTTTTTTAAATTTTAAGGTGTAAAAAATAAAAACTTAAAATTTGTATGCTTACATTTGTTAATTACTAGTCCTTTTTAGTTTGATGAACAATATTAGAAATTGTAGGGGTGGTTGTTTTTTCTATATTTGATCATAACTTTTTTCTAAATGATCTGTTCAATCATTGTATATCTCGAATGATAGGTATTTTAATACTGTATTTAAATCATATACTACTTTATTTTAAACTGTTATATTTTAACAGATATTTCGAGTCAAAAAAATCATTTTTTTCCGCCACTTCGCCCCAACAACCGGGTGAAGTGGTGAATAAAGGGGGCGAGATGGTTGGTTAACAAATGATGAATAATAAACAAGAAATAATATATAAGGGGTTATTAGACACTATTACATAAGATAATCAATCACACATTTGATAAATATTTATTTAGATAATTTTTGAATTTTTGAGTTTCTCACCAAAAGCAATTTCAAATCCTTTTTAATTTTGTTTTCAGTTATGGGTCCTACCTTAGCACCTCTAAGGGCTGATTTTTCTTGGACATTGAACTATGGTCAGTTTTGTCTCATCAGCAATCCAGATAGTTTTTCTTTTGTGATTTTAATAAGATCGTCAAAAAATTTTGCAACGCTACTAGGATTAAATCCTGTTACTTTGGCAAGAATTGTAGCTTCAGAAAGCCTTAAAGAAACTTCCTTGTTTCTTTTGAGAAACAGGGTAAACCAATCTTTACCATTTCTTTCATCCCTTATCCAATTATTAGGAATTTTTTTTATTAACATAAGAGAAAGCAAGCTTAGTTATCTAATTCACAAATATTTTATATAGTAAACATGAAAATACCTCTTTTGGGCTTAATCCATGGTACATTCTTGCAGCTTCTAGTATATATTCAAATAAATCCTTTTCTTCTTTAGGAAAAAAAATATTTTTATAGTCCTTATTAGGAACAAACTTAAATCTTCTTCTTAAAATAGATTACTTTTTAGATATTTGGGCAATATTTGTATTATTGCCGGTTTTTATATCCTTTAAAGCTAATTGTATAGCATTTTCGTTTGGTAATCACGTTTTTCTGTAATTTCTCTTAATAATAAATAGCTGATAAAAATAAAAAAAACCACCTCACCCCTAACCACATTGCCCCACACCCTTTTTGATATATAAAATCAATATATTGCAAATAATTTGGCGTTTTTAGGAGGCTTAACATATAGAATAGTTAAATAACACTTTTTTTGAATATAAAAAACCTATATTAGTTATTTATTTCATTGATATTTTGACTAAGCGTAAATATAAAAGTTTTTTTGATGAAAAGTGCCCAAAAAACAGTTTATTTCCCTTTTTTTTAATAAGAGGTATTTTAAATTTTTTTTTCTCAATTTCAGGTTATGCTTATCAAAATATATTTTAGAACCCATTTTCAACCAATTTAATTTTACAGTCCCAAAATATTTTTCACCTCGCCCCGGTCTCCCCTACATATTTTATAATATTTAAACTCGGCAAAATTCAAAAATTTGTAAAATGTATAAAAAAAATTTGGGAGGATTTTAGAAGAAATAATAAGGTTAAATTCGTAAAAATTAATTTTTTTCCTTTATATTAGTTTTAAAATAAAACAGCCACAAAAACGTTAAATCTAATAAAAAAAAATTAGAATAGTGTATCGTATTTAATAAATTTTATTTTATTATAAAACATTTAACTTTCATTTTTATAAAACATTGATCTTTGATTATTATAAATATTTATATCAATTCATAATTTGTATTTGTGTAGCGCCGTTTACAGCGCCACTAACTTTACTATTTTGCTGTTAAAATAGATATTATTCTTTAATTGCAAATTTCTAACTTTTACATAAGAATTTGAAAAACTAAAAAAATCAATATTTTCTTTTTCCTTAATATTATTTTCTAAATTAACTTTCCTTTTTTCGTGAGTGGACACCTCCATTGGCTTCCTAAAAAAAGAAATTCTTTTTAGATAGCCCTAACTTTTTTTTATTTAATCCTAATACTTTTAACCTTTTTTTTATTCTTATTATTCAAGTCCCCTTTTTTTATTCACCCTTATTCTTTCTAAATTTTAATTACTGGGTTACACTTTTATCTGTTTTTTCAACCCGGCCTAAAAGTTATTCCAAATAATTTTAGTTTACCTAAAATTTTCATATTTTTACTTTTACCTATATGGGTGGTTATTTATTTATGCTTTAAGCATTTTTATTTCAGCTATCCTAAATTAGAAATTTCATTTTAATTTGGCAGCATCCTAAATTAAAAATTTCATTTTAATTTGGACAAATTATAACCACGCCTCTAACTTATTTCTTACTTTTTTTTATGGATGTTTTTAATGAGTAAAATGACGGCTTTGGCCATACAAGTTTTATCTTAATTCATCCAGCCACCGCTCTTTATTTTTATAACTTTTTAGACCTATCTATCAATTAATAAACCATTCTTGCAATTTAAATATCTTTTATTTGAGACTATGGATGTTTTTAATGGCAAAATGATGGCTTAGGCCATACAAATTTTAACCCAATTCATCCAGCCTACCCTTAATTTTTTTTTAACTTTTTAGACTACCAATTAATAACCCAATCTGTCAATTTAAATATCTTTATTTGAGACTTCACCACCACCCTTTAGCTTAATTTTCTTTTTAACTTAATTCTCACAAATTAGTAATTTCATTTATTTTTATCTTAATTTTCTTTTTAAACTTTATCAAAAATATAATACTTTTATCTTTCCAAGCTTTCCAAAAAAAATTTTATGGAATGGAAGCCAATATATGAGTACCGTGCATATATGTAAATAAATTTTTTCTTTAATGGCATGGGCAAGTTGATTGAGCATCCCGGGTTTTTTTTTTCTCGTCAGCTAACGCTTGTTGGCCCCACTCGTTTCGCGTTCAAACTCGGCAGTCAACTTTTCGTTTTTGGAGAACGAGCCTGATGAGTGTATATAATGGACCACTGGGCAAATATATTACGAACTTCAATTTCATCGTCCCTCTTGCGTATCTGGGTAACTCTCATAGCCCCGACCTTGGTATCGTGTGGTCTATTTGTCACCATCCACGGTGCGATTTGAAAATAACCGTTGTTTGAAACATTATGAGCGATGGGATAGTATTTGGATATCATTTGTCCATTGAGGTCCTGATATCCCAAGAGATCGATATCGACAATTTTAGCGTCGGGAGACAGTCCTTTAGGCTCCCATTGCATTATGTAAGGTCGCTGCATTATGTGTCCAATTTATCGTATGGGGGATTCGAATGTCTCCAGCTGGAATTGCCGAATGATATCGGGATGTGGAGCTTTTTTTTTTTACAATGATAACATTCTGCCCGTTTAACTATTGATGTACTCATATATTGGCTTCCATTCCATAAATTTTTTTTTTTTTAGGTAAATAACTATTTTTATCTGTGCTTTTTCTGATAGTTTTATTTTTTTTTTGCTAAAAATTTTCTTGTTCGACAGAAACTAACAGCTGCTGATTTTTAAAAACGGTTAACTCGATTATCCAATGCATACATATGGGAAGAGAAAAGGAAAAGAGCTGCTCTATTTTCACCATCATAGTTGCTAATTCTTGTTGTTAGGTGCTCTCCATGTGAGAATCGTGTTGTTGTTCACTGTATTATTACTATTATCACACCATCTGTCGACGTTTTATTTTCTTGCTCAGCTTGCTATTCTTCTCATTTAGTTTTTCTTGATATTTAAGGTTATTTTATGGGGAGAATAAATTCATTCGAATAAGGGACCTTGGGGATTACAGTGCTAACTTTATATTGAATTTCCCCTTTGGTAATTGTCCAATTGCGAAAAATCCAATCGGATGAGCATGTCTACAACTATTATTTATATCCTTTAATCTTTTGGCCAATATTTTTTTTTTTAGAACCTTGCAATTGTCGCAAAACTTTTGTTATAAAATTTCCTGTGATGCCGGAATAGTAGCTTTTCTTACAAGTTGGCCATATTTTTTTTAGAATTGCTGATGTCGAAAAACTTTATTTTTTTTTAGAATTTCCTTGCGATTGCCGGAATATTTTGTAACTGTTATTTAAGGTTGGCCATCATTTTTTTTTTTAGAATTTACTTGCAAATGTCATATTTTTAGAATTCCTTCACAATTGAATCCGCCTTAGAATAGGTCATATCGCAGCGCCAATTTTATCGTATTTAATAAATTTTATTTTATTATAAAACATTTAACTTTCATTTTTATAAAACATTGATCTTTGATTATTATAAATATTTATATCAATTCATAATTTGTATTTGTGTGGCGCCGTTTACGGCGCCACTAACTTTACTATTTTGCTGGGGTTAAAATATATTATTCTTTAATTGCAAACTTCTAACTTTTACATAAGAATTTGAAAAACTAAAAAAATCAATATTTTCTTTTTCCTTAATATTATTTTCTAAATTAACTTTCCTTTTTTCGTGAGTAATTCACGACATAGTGTTTTACTAATTTTCATATGCCAAATATGTTTTTGAAATGGTATTTAGAACAAGTCATACAATAGAGTTTAAAAACCAATAATTCTTGTTCCGTTTACATATTACTGTCTCGTAATATAGACGCATAAGACTAACAGGAAATATCACTTTTATTTGATTCTATAGGCATAGGGATTTAGGCATCGACATGTTTTTTATAACTTAATGTGTTACTTACGAATTTTTACACAAGAAATACTTTTTAACATATCCAAATACTAATTAAGATAATGGAATGATTTTATACTCTCCTTTTTTGTAATTTTTCTATCTCGTTCTTTTGAGATTTATTATAAATAACGTGTATACTATTTATTTAACACTTAAACAGGCATATGACTGATTTAATAGGTTCTAAATATTATTAGTTAAATATGCAAATATAATAAAAAAATAAGCTTGCACAGACGAATTCAATCTGCGTTAGTTTTTTGACACCTGAAAATTTGCTGTTTTTAGGCAAATTTTGGTATTTTTATTGTAGAAGCGTCAAAATCCAATAAAAAAAGCTGGGGCTACTATATGTTACTAAGCAATATTTTATTTATAAGTACTTTAAATATTAAAAAAGGTTGGCTAGTTAACCAGAAAGTCGGTTTTAAAAACAGGCAAAATTTTCACCTGTTTTGTTTACCTTTTCGTTGTAAATTTATGTCCTGCTTTTTGAATATTATCAAATTTGGAGGGCATAGTCCCAAAATACAAAAAATTGATTTTTTTTAAATTTTTTCAAACATTTAAAATCATATATTTATTAGCATTATTAAGGGCCTTATTTTATAAATTTACAGAAAATTTAAAGATACGTTTTTTGAGCTATTTGAACTTGACTTAAAATAAAAAAAAAATTATGACTCTAGAGCTACAATACATTTAATGCGCTCAAAATTACCTCAAATTTATTTTTCGCAAAAGAATGAAAAATATTTTTGCTCATATCCCGGTCAAAAATCACTTTCGGTAAAAAAAATTAGGATTTTTGTACCAATTTTCAGCCAAAACTGAAACTTTAAGGGAATAAGTTTGTCGATTTGAGGTGGAATTAAAACAGTATAAATTTATTTACATATAAATAAAAATTTACATTCTATCTAATATTTTGTTTTTCGCTTATTAAAAATTTCTTGATTTAAAAAAAGGCCCTTACTGTTTTTGCGAGTTCATTGGAAAGCGCCTCGTAAGCAGGGGATGATGGATCCTTCAAAAAATGGTGAAAAGGGTACCAAAGATTGAACACTACCAGGTAGCTGAATTTTACTACTAAATATCAAAACTTTTCAATTTATCTTATCAGTCATTTGTGCGTAAATTTTCATATATTTAACAGAAATAAAACGAAGGTGAGTAAACAGTTAGGTTTTAAATAACTGAATGCAAATCTTTAATTTATTTTTACTGGATTACTGAAAATTATATATTTAAAAAAAATGGGGCAGTTTGCTTAAGAAGTATTGTATTGTAAAAAATTTATGCATCTCACTATAACAACTGAACGGTGATTGATCCTTCTCATCAGGCTTGTAAATCATAGAAGCTCTATTGGTGTTATTATAAGCGAACTTAAGCCCTGGCAATGTGGGCTGCCGGTAAAAGCTCCAAGATGATGGTTCTTGATTAAATATTTCAAGCTCGGGTGAAGGATCTATACTTGCGATATTTGGTTTAACGCTAGCACATGTGTCCGTTGTAGTAGGAGTTGAAGCACACTCGCAGCGTGGTCCCTGAATCCCTAACTCAATGCACAGTTCACCAGGTTGACAGCCTATATTTGTTACCGGATCACATTCGCCTTGTTTTGGCAATATGAACAAGGTTCCACTTCCAAGATCATTATAGTCGAGATTGCTCATAACTTGACGAGTAATTTTTCGACTTTTTGGCCTTAGAAAAAAGGTTATATATAAAGTTAGAATATAAATAACAGAGCGCCACAATAAAGTGCGGCAATCATCCTATGAAGGTTTTTGTCGGTGAGCTAAGGAGAAAAGACGTTTATTATTGGGAAATTGTTACGCGAATGCTACAGTGGGGTCCATACGGACCCCAATTTGATTCAATACAAGAGTTTTTAAGCTATAAACTTTATTTTTTTATTATTATGAAGAATATTACGTACGTCGTTATTAATTATAAAATAATATTAGGATTGTAAATTTTAATTAACACAAAGTAAAAAAAACTGAAAACTATACTACTTACAATAAATCTTGTCAATAAATTAAATATATCAATATTATTGATTTAAATATGTTTTAAGGTCTGGTAGAACATTTTTTAAAAGATTTATGAAATTTTTTTTTTTGAAATATAAAGTTATTTTGGCTGTTTATATTTACGGGCGCGTTCAGACTCAATTCATTTTTTTGAATTTTAAAATTTTTGAAAATTTTTAAATCTACCTTTTGACATTGGATGCTTTTTTACAAAAAGTTGCCAAATTTTGTTATTAGAATTTAAAATGTTTTTCTGAGAGAAAAGTTTTTAAATTTTGAAAAAAAAAAAAAAATAAAAATTTAAAAAATTCGAAATTTTTTGAATTTTTAAAATTTTTAATATAAAACAAAACGAGTCTGAAAGTGCCGCCCTACCATAAAAACTAGATATTTTAAAAATATAAAAAATAATAACTCATATCATTAAACCAACAATTACGTTAATAATATTTTTGTTTCCACCCGGTGTAAAATAATGTTATTTAAAAGTTGAGGTAAAACATATTTTGTAGATTTAATACAGTCTAAACTCAAAAGCCACCTAGTGCGCTTTTGAGTGTACTTAAATTACCTCCAAAAATGATATTGTCTCAAAGCAAAACTTATACGTCTTAAAGCGGGCACATATCATTTTTATAGGTAATAAGTAAGGTTTAAAAAGCGCGAAAAAAATATAAAAGCGCGCAGAAATTATAATTTAAGTCTCAAAAGTGAGCAGCTTAAGAACGAAAAAATTATTGAATATCTCATGTGCGCAAAAATTATTATACATGTCTCAAAATTGAATAACTTTTTAAAATCTTATGGCATTGTTTCAGAAATTTTCATTTTAAAATTTAGAGGCATACATAGATCAATATTTAAACATAAGCAGTATTTTTTTTAACCTCTCCAAGCTTTTTTATCAGGGCTCTACAGCCTAACGCAAATTTATATTGGGCTATTTTAAATGATTGACATGTTCTACTTTCAATCCAATCCATTTTTATATTATGGCTTGACTCTAAAAATACCGCGTTTTCGTCGTGGAGTCAATAGCTCTGTTTTACAGAGACTACAAATGGTATTATATCTTCTCCCCCTGCGTCTTCTCACTCTTCTCCATATTGAAAATTCGCAGTGGTTAAAAACAACATATTATAGCTTCCGATTTTGATATAATAATTGCTATCGTCACAAATTTTAACTACTAATTACGAGTATTGGAAGGTATTTCATATATTTGAAATTAATTTTCTCCTAGGATTTTTACATTACAATATTTAAATTTCTACTTTCATAGTTTGGGAAGAATCCTCTATCAATTTTTTTTTTATTTTTAGTTTGAAAAATTCTTGAAAGTGATATTATCAATCAAAATACATATATCCTGTCATCCTTAGATAGAGATTCGACTGAGGAGTCCGGTTATGAAATAGAGACAATCCAAGCAGTTCAAACACGTTTTTTTTAAATTTCTAGAAAAATTACTTAAATATGTACCTCCTTAAAAATCTTTATAAACTCAAAAGTCTAGGACCTCACCAACACGACTATTTAAAAAATCCAAAAATTAAAATTTTTTTTTCAGTTTTGATACACAAATATGCTCCCTGCCCTATATTAACCCATTAGTGCCGGATTTTTTCGATTTCTAATTGCCCATAAATAGGGCTCTATGATAACTATTTAAAGATTAAACAGTTGGGGTCTCTAAAGGATCATAAGTGTTATATTATGTATAAAATTTAATAACTTTGGCCTAACGTGCCAAAAAAATATTAAAGTTTAAAAATTTTTGTTCCATTTTTGGAACATCCGGCACATCCGATATCTAATTTTTTAGAAAATTTAAAAATAGATTTTTTTCTAAGAAAAACGACATAAATTATACTTAGCATAAAAGCTTAATTCTTTTTACGACTTTCTTGTTATGCCCGTTTTTCAAAATCTAATCAACGCTCTTGATTTTGCTCACGCCAATTCGGGAAACGATGAAATAACAGTGATTCCTCCAGACAATTTTGGGAATGTGACGGACGAAGAAAAAAGGGATGATGATTTGGTCGTAAATGTAAAAACTGATGTTGCTAGAACATTAGAAATTTTAATTCCTCATGAAGAATTGAAGATTTGCAAAATGTCAATTGGAAAAAACATAAAACTTTAAATCGTAGACTTGCTGTAGATCCTCTCAATACATTGTCACTATTAGAATTTAAAAATTTATTTCGTAAATTTTTTGATGATCTAATTTAATCATCGAACAAATTAAAATTATGCTTTTCAACACAATCACCATTTACAAATGGATTTATATAACTTAGAGGCATTTCTAGCGATAATATTATTCAGCGGATACAATTCTTTACCCCGAGAACGCTTGTATTGGCGTAACGAAGATGACGTTCACTCAAAATTCGTCTGCTCCTTGATGCCAAGAGATAAATTTATTGAAATAAAAAAATATCTACACCTTGCTGATAACACTTTAATTAATAAGTTCGACAAATTTGCAAAAGTAAGACCTTTTTTAGATATATTCCAAGAAAATCTTTTACATTTTGGAGTATTTAAAGAAAATTTGTCGTTGGATGAGCAAATGATCCCTTATTTTGGAAATAGTACTATCAAAATGTTTATGAAAAATAAACCGGTTAAATTTGGAATTAAAGTTTGGGTACTTTCTTCTTTTTTCGGATATCCTTTTTCTTTTGAAATTTACACTGGAAAATCTACGCCTTATACCGGATTATTGGGAGAACATATTATCAATAAACTTACAAAATGTTTATAAAATCCAAAATCACATGCTATTTACTTTATAATTTTTTCGCATCGACGAAAATTATTCGAAAACTCGGAGACAAAGAATAGATGTACGGGTGTCATCCGAGCCACCCGCACAGAAAAATGTCCCTTCAAGAAAAGAATCTTTTAAAGTTACCGCGAGGTAGCTTCCATTATTATGGGGATGGCAAAGTTATTCTTTGCCAATGGATGTAATCGAGTTGTCATAATCGGCAGTAATTGGGAAGACGTCCACCCCGTTCATTTTTAAACGCTGGAATTCTAAAAAGAAAAGTTTTGTAAAAATAAATCAACCTAAACCACTTAGTTCATATAATAGTCATATGGGAGGAGTTGACTTATTAGATCGATTTCAAACCGACTACCGTCCTCAACTACGTTCAAAAAATGGTGGTGGTGCATTTTTTTCAACTTTTTAAACATGGCAGACGTAGAGATCATTTAGAATTCAGACGCTATTTAGTTAGAGAAATGGCATTACAAACACAAAATCGCCCCTTCCGTATAATTTCTGGGAGGCCTCACGCATTATTGAAAACTCTGGATTTAACACATATCCTGACCAAAGCTGCTAAACAAGGCCACACGCTTTTAGAATGCCAGAAATGTGAAGTTTTACTCCACAGAAAATGTTTCGCCGATTATCATAAAAAAAGACTATATATGTGCCGGATGTTCCATTGGAACAACACATACAAATAATTTTATACAATTTTTATAAAATGGATTGTTTATATATGATGTCTAACAATAAATATTATAATAAAATTAATTTCATTTTCAAAAATTTTTGTTCCTTCGGCACTAATGGGTTAAAATATTCAAATGTGCCAACTTAGAATCTGCAAGAAGTCAGACATAGGGGCAATTATGTTAGAATATAACAGTTTTATTGCTTTAGTTAATTTTACTATTTATATAGAAAAAAAGTGAACTTGAGAGCAAAAAATTCGTATATTTACTCCTAACTTCAAAGCCGACTTTCTGCCAAACTACCGATCCAATTTTAATATTTAATATTCCATTTTATACATAAAACATCGATTTCCAACATTTTATAACGTATCAATTTATAAAATAAAAACAAAATTTGCCAAATTTTTTAAAACTTTAAGGTGTAAAAATTAAATACATAAGATTGGTATGCTTACATTTGTTAACTTTTACCTTTTTAGTTTGATGAACAATATTAGAAATTGCACATAATTCACAATATCATTCCTCGTCCAAATTTAAAAAGGTTTAATGTATGCAAAAATTTTAAGAGGATTTTAGAAAAAATATTATGGGTAAGAAATTTGTAAAAATTCATTTTTTTTTACTTTTATTCATTAGTTTTTAAATAAAACAGCCACCAAAACGTTAAATCTGACAAAGGTAAATTAGAATATTTTGGCCTATTTAGAATATTAAAGTCCAACAGATTTTCTTTTTTTATGTATATCAACAATCAATCTTAAAATAAATTTTAAAAAGTCAAATATTTTATGAAACACTATTTTAAATAAGTACAAGTCAGTTTTAGGGTTTAATAGCTTCAAAAGAGTATAACTGGCAGAATAAGCTTCAATAATGAGTTAAACTAAATATTAAACCCAATTAATAATAATAATAAATTAAATAGACAATCAGTAATTTTTACTATTTTTACAAATGCCAAATATTTTTTTGAAATGGCATTTAGAACGAGGCATACAATTATATATCTAACCGACCTTAATAGAGTTTTAAAAACCAACAATTCTAGTTCCAATTACATCTTAGTGTTTCATAATTTAGATGCACTCACTATAAAGAAAGAGGAAAAATCACTATTATTTGATTCTATAGCCTTATAGATTTAAGCATTAACCCAAAGTTTTATATAACAAAATGAATGTGTTCGAAACAAATTTTTACACAAGAATTTTTTTAATTAATATAATAAATTACAAAATTAGTTATTATAATGTAATGATTTCATACTCTTCTTTATCACTTTCGATTAAAATATTTTATACATAACGTGTTTACTAATTTTTTAACACTTTAAACAAGCAAATTATGATTAATTTTATAGGTTCTAAATATCATTAGTTAAATATGCTAATATGATTAAAAAATAAGCGTCCACATTCTGCGTTAGATTTTGACACCTTAAAATTCGCTTTTTTGGCAAATTTTGGTTTTTTTGTTCTAAAAGCGTCAAAATCCAATAAAAAAAGCTGGGGCTATTTGTTATTAAGCAACATTTTATCTATAAAATGCATGTTAAATTTAAAAAAAAGGTTGGCTGGTAAACCAGAAAGTTGATTTTTAAAATAGGCAATTACACCCAGGGCTGGGAAAAAAAACTAAATGGGCTTTTTTTAACAAGTTTTTGAGTTTTTTTCCCCAAATGCCCATAAACTTGTGGGCATGGCAAAAGAAAAGCCCCTTTTCTTACTTAAAGAAAAGGGGCATGTTTAAAAAAAGCACTGATTACACCTTTTCCGGTTTTGAGGTTCACTTTTTCATTGTTAATTTAATATTATTAATCGAATAAATCAAACTATTATTTTATTTATAACATAATTGCCTCTATGTTGTACTTTTAAAATACTACATTGGCATATTCTAATACAGGGAGGGCATAATTATGTCCCAAAATTAAGGCAAAAAATTAATTTTTTCAATTTTTTTTAAAAGTCATGCCGGTCTCAAACTTTTGATTTATATATTTACAAACATTTTTAAAAGCCATGTTTTATAAATTTTTTAGAAAATTAAAATATACGTTTTTTGAGCTATATGTATCTAAACTTGACCATAATTTTTTGTTAACTTATTAAAAAAAATTTAATATTATTAGCGGCCCACATTAGGATTTTCAAAACAAAAAAAAATATGACTCTAGCTACAGCTACAATACTTTTGATAAGTGTTCCAAGTTTCAGCCTAATCGACTTGAAGGAAAAAATTGTCAATTTGAGGTGGGATTGACCATATATTTTTGTTAAGGATTTATTTTAAGATTATTATTTTAATAAAGATTTTACAAACAAATTAAATTAGTTCATTTATTCAAGTAAATTTTAAGTAATAAAAAGTCTAAATCATCTTATCATAAATTAATCTATATTATTTTATGACGTATTCAAGGGGAGAGAAGGGGAATTTTTAATAGCAGGTCCATCTCGTTTTTCTTAGTTTCTTCCGGCCTTACATCCGTCCATATTGAAAAAATGGCCTTTTTTGACCAAATTGAGATCGAGAATATCCTAAAAAGAAAAATTTTAAGAATTTTTTTTTCATAAAAAATCCCTTGTAACTTAAATTTTGAGAAATATATTTTTTTAGTATATCCAAGCTACATCTGCATTTTACATAATACAAAATATTTCGCGTTCAAACTTAAATACGACACTCTATATTATCGGGTTTTTATAAAAGTTTTATTTGAAGTTTGAATTTAACAGTGTAGCTGTTGTAAATATGCAAAAAAAATTCAATTTATTTTTGTTTATATTTTTTGTTTTTTGAAATTTTTTCTAAAATTTTCAATGTTTTTAGCTGACTAACTAAATTTTTTTAAGGAAAAACGATAAAGGATTTCAAAATTCTTAAGATGACAGATTTGATCTCCATAGTTTGTTGACCTGTGTTATGCAGGGATTGGAACCGTCCGAAAAATTTTACTGGTTCCGGTTCCGGTTCCAAAATTTTTCGTGGAACCGGTTCCGGTTCCATTTCATTTTTTTTTCATACGGTTCCGGTTCCGGTTCCGGTTCCAAATATTTTTTAATTACAAAATGTAGTGTGCACGTGTGTATATATATAAAATATACCGATAGGATACAAAATTACATATCTTTTATTTACAATAACAATATTTATATATATAATCATATATAATAAATTTATTTTGTTAAATCATTATTTAATTTAATTAACAAAATAGCTTGTAAAAGTTCTTCTGATGTCTTCCCCCTTATATCCGATAATATAAATTTAAGGGTCGAAAACGACCTTTATACACTAGCCTAAAAATAACAAAATAAAAATATACCTGTGTTGCGGGAACATTAAGTAGTATTTTTGAAATTTGATAAAGCTGGGGAAATTGGGCTGATGCCTTTTCCCAAAAAGCGATTATACTAGTAAATTCTGAACTAAAAAGAAGATTTTTAAATTCTGATATTTGAGAATCAATTGATTTATAAGTATCGAAATTAACGAGATTCACTTGACTTGAGTGATTTTTGAGATAATTATTAAATTCTTCATCTTCGTTTGTACAATCAACGAGGTCTTCATCAATTATTTCTAAGCTCTTATCCTCCAGCATCAACATTTTATTCCAAAGTTCTTTTAGATGAGATCGAGCCTCAGCTTTTTCCTGAACCGATAAAAAACCTTTGTACCTAGGATCTAAAAATATCGCTGCCAGTAAAACAGGAGATTTAAGGTATGCAGACTCGCATTTTTCCATATCAGAATTAATAAAGTAAATGAATATAATTTAAAAGAGATTCCAATGTGTAGTGGTTCAAGCGACGGCTTATACGTTTGGGCTTAATGGGTTCAATTCTTGGGTGGAGATTTTTTTATATATTTAATATGTATCTGTTAGATGAATTTAAGTTATAATAATATAGGAACCGGAACCAGGAATCGGAACCAGGAACCGGCGAACTTAGGAACCGGTACCGGAACCGGAACCAGAACCGGAACCGGAACCGAAAATTCAGGAATCGGTTCCAGGTTCCAGTGTGCGGTTCCAAAAATTTTGACTGGTTCCGGTTCTTACGGTTCCGGTTCCGGTTCCGGTTCCAATCCCTGGTTATTTGGGCGTGTTATCATGGGTGTCAATTGTTAACATTTATTTAGGGAATGGGGGAAAAAGGTAAAAAATAACTTATAAACTTTTATATTTATTTCAAAAGCAATTAATTTATTGTCAAATCCATTTCATCGAAATATTGACTCCATCTACAATTTCTACCAGCACCAAACCAACACACATAATAATTAATTTTCACCACGAAAACCAACTAAATTCACAAAACATTGGGTTACATAATACATAATATTACATCATACACATTCATTTTAAACTTTACTAATTATTTAGACAGCATATCATTCATTGTTCTTCAATTATCAAAAAGTTCCTTAAGAAGGGCTACATAGCCCAAAAAACATAAATCAGCCCAAATTTTTTTTTTATCTATCAGCCCAAATCTTTATCCATCAGCCCAAATAAACCAAAAAAACTGGGGGTTCCTTTTGCTCGATTATCTTCCAATACCCGGCATGTAAGTTTGTACATATATGTGTTAAAGACGGTAGCCGAAAAATGACAAAAAACTCGAAAAATAAGTTTCCCAAGCTTGTTAAGGGCTAATTAGTCTAACGCTTACGTTTAAGAACCACAATTTTAAGGCTAGTTTTTTGTGCTTTTTTTGATAGAGCCCTTTTTGGGAGTTGAAAAATGTAACAGGTGTCTTAAATCAACGCCCAAAAAAACTTACTCTTACTTTGACGTGTTTTTACAAAATCACAACTTGCTCGTGAGATTGGAGAAATAAAGGACATTTAATTTTTGAAATAATTTTTTTTATAATATACCATATAAGGACAATTTTACTTTGGTAAAAATTCTAACTTTTATTCAATTTACCCCTTGTTGATAGCCCCACCTTAAACTTATCTACGAATAAGCCGTGTGATTTTATTAACATACTATTTACTGTCTTAGGATTCTAGTCATTAAATTATTTAGTAGCCTTATAAATTTTTATAATAATTAGAGCTGAAAGCAGCCCGCGAAAAAGGGTAAGCTGGGGGGGGGGCGATTTTTTTTATCTTATTATGCCTTTAAAATAATTTTAACAAATTAATGGAATATGAAAGGCTGCACTCTGTATATTGATAACTTCAAATAAAAATATTTCTTCAATATTAAATTTCCGGGGCGTTTATGTATTTGGGCCGGGTTAAAAACAAAAAAATGAGTTACGGGCGGGCAGGGCCAAGTTATAATATGCCAGACGGGTTAGGCGGGAATATTACCACCCTGCTCGGTCTACTCTATTCCTAATACGTTTTAGTTATAATTCAAATTCTTTCAAATATAGGCAGGGGATCCAAAAAGATTGTCAAAATATTAACATAAAAAATCATATCTGAAATTATATTGAGCCTAATGAGATCCAACCTTTTTTATTCTTTTGAAATGTTTGAATACTGAATCGGTCCACAAAAAAATATAAATGGGACCAGTGGAGTCCAAAACATTTTTAAGGGATGTCTATGGCCAGTTTGTTTACTGGACAAAAATTGCAGACATTTAAAAATAAACATCATACCCCACCCAACTCCAATTTCCTATTTTAAGGAGCTAGCCAAGCAGGTCTGGAACCCTAAGGGTTGAATGTGAGAGCTTAAAAAAGGCTTAAAATGAGTAAATTTTTTATTGTTTTGGTTCCTTAAAGTCTGATACCTGTGCGCAGTCCTAACTTTTTTCTGCACAATTTTAAAAGTCTTTCACGCGCTCTCAAAAATTATCTACGCGTTTTAGGCACCTTAAGTTTTGACCTGCTTGCACTTGAATAATGCGCGCTAGAAGTGCATTAAAAGTCACAGGCGCAATTTCCTCATTTATTAAAGACTTTTTCCCATTTTTAATTATAAAAAAAGTTGCGCGGCTATTAAAATTCAAGCGCAATTCTGAGTGAATCTAAAAAAGCTAAGCGCCTTCAATATTGCCCTCCAAACCTAAATATACGTTTGCGCCTGTAAATCTTTGGGTCTGCATGATTTTAAAATATTACACTATACTCCTAAACGCCATTTTAGCCTTTAACGCTAATTTTAAATTTAACCCTATTCATTAAACATTTCAAATTCTAAGCATTAAAAATCAAAAACATCTATTGATCGATATTTGAAAATTAACCACATTAAATTTGTTCGTCCCTTAAATTGTGCAAAATTGCCGGCGGATTAGAATCTTTGGACACTGAGATCAAATTCAAGCAATATTTCACCGGAAATGAGTTTGGACGTTGACTATACGTCAAAAAATATTCCGCCGGCCGTATAGGCTTTGGACGTTGAGGTCAAGTTTCCGTCGGCGAAAATGCGATCTGGACGTTGACTTTACGCCAAATAATATTCCGGCAGAATATAAGCTTTGGACGTTGAGGTCAAGTCCAGACAATACTCCGCCTTGGACATACGTCCAAGAATATTCTGCCGGCGGTAGGGCTTTGGACGCTGAGGTTAGCACCCAGAGGCTATAAAGATTTAATCGTCATTCCTTTGTCAAAAAATAGAATTAAAGGCGTCCTTCGAAATTTTTCAGGTAAATCAATTACTAAGAAGTTTGTAAAATATCCTTTTCCCTATAGTTTTTTCGAATAAATTCTTATTAAATTTTCCCGAATAGTATTTTTTTTAGAATTTTTCCGAATAGTCCTTTTTTTAGATTTTTTTGCTTATTCGTTCCGAAACTTTTTAGTTTTGCGATTGCACCATTGACGTAATCTGAGGCCAAAGGGGATTTATTATTATTATTAGGGGGTTGTTAAACAAAAAGGGGAAGGTTATTGCTCTACGCCATTGAGGTGATCCGGGGACCAAGGAAGGATATTATTATTAGGGCGTATTTAATCCTTTGGGGAAGGTCAGTTGTTAACATTCATTAGGGAATGGGGTATAAAGGTAAGGAATAAGTACTGGTAAACTTTTATATATATTTTAAACGCATTCATTGTCAAATCCATTTCATCAAAATATCTAACCTCCATCTACAATTCCTACCAGCACCAAACTAACACACATAATAATCATTTTTCACCACGAAAACCAAAAACTAAATTTAATTAATCTTCTTTCTTCACTATGTTCTGTGCGCGTAAGGAGCGTAAGGCGTGTGCGCGCGCACGACACCTCACCGCTTAAAAAAGGACAAAATGTAAACCAGCCTATACCTATTACATTATTATTTAAATAAAATTAAAAACATGGCGAGCGCTGGTATGGAATTAAAATCACAAAGCATTGGGTTACATAAACATCAATAATATCTCAGTCAATAATTTTTTCGCGGTATTTGATAATATACATTGGAGAACGAAACACATATTATTCTTAAAATATTCCAATTCGTAATAACAATAATCCGACGCTATTTTAAAAAGTAACCATAATTTGTGTGATCTTTTTTGTAAGGAAAAAGGAAATACAAAGTATAGTTGTCAAAAACATAAGCAAATTAGTTGTCACAAACAAAATATTGTGTAAAACAAAAACAAACACAGATGTCACAACATCAAAAAAAAATGCCGAGTCCTAGTAATAAACATTTTCGCTATTTCGTAAACTTCATCAGACCATGATAATTTTTGTAAAAAAAAGTTTGTTTTTTTATTAATATTTTAATGCTGACAAAAGAATAAATAAAATAAAAACGTTGACAAAAAAAAACAATAATGTTTTCTTGAGACTTAATAAGCATTGTTGATTTTATCTATTTCGTAGACTTCAATAAACCCTGATAAATTTTGTAAATATTAGAGCGTAAGAAAAGTAAAAAAAATTTGAGTATGATTTTTTTATTTAATGGAATGATGACAAAAGAATAAAATAAATTTATATTAAACATATACCTTACACGCGTGTTTTTCTCCTCGCCGTAAATATTATTAAAGTCTTTATGCAATATAGACTTATTTAACAAAATCTGTTTTCTTCGTTCTTTATTGAGCTTGTAAAACTCCGACAATATTTTAAATTTGGTTTGTTTTGGAAGAAACAGCTTTTCATTAGGTTTTATATAATCGACGTGATTATAATTAGTAGAGGAATTTAAATTGTTGAACAGAAAATCAAAGTATGGGAGTTTTAAATTCTCTAATTTATGAGGGCCATTATATGTATTTTTCAAATAAATTTTTTGACTATAATTTTTGGCACCATGAGAGCCTTTTAAATCTTGATTTGATTTAGTTCTTTGGTCATTTTTAAAATAGTCGGCCTTATATGCTGTACTTTCTACCAATACAGGTTTGTAAGACCAGTTGCTTTTTTGCGGGTACAAATTCATATTTTCTGACATTCCTGTAATATTTCTATTTTCGATAGTTGAAGAAATATCAAATTCAAAATTTTCCTCATTTTCTTTGAAGAAGGGTACAAAATTATGATCAATAGGTTCCTCTTTGATGATATGCGATGAAATTGATAATGCCTTGTTATTTTTGGCCTTATTTGATGCCTCATAAGAAAAAAAAGAATTTTCAGCTATTTGTTTTCGAAGATAAGGAATAGGATTTGGAATAAGCTTCTGATTTTGAAAATTATGGTAATCTAAGAACGTATCGTTTTTGGTGATTATTGTTCCACCCATGATAAACGATTTTGTAAAATTTGTTTTAATGTATTTGCCATAAACAGGCGTTGCAAAAAAGGCCTTATCAATTTTGATATTACTCTTCATGTCAAGTGGTAAAAGATACCAGGGATTGTATTCAGATCTTAAACGATAGTAAGGGGACAAATTAGGCAACAGTTTTGAATTGATATATTTATTTTGTTTATTTTTAAAAGGCCTTGATTCTTGGCTGTTTTCATCTTAAATAAAAATATTTAGTTTATAAATTATGAGATAAGGGGGGCGGGAGCAAACCTAACCTGCTCCCTTTTTCCAAGCGGGGTTTTGGTTATTTTATATAAATGTTCCACCCCCCTCCCACCAAAATTTCTAATCGCATAAACATTGGAGTTCAAACCGGGCGATATTCCGGCTCGCCCAACATATGTTTTAATTTAGGCGCCTTAAAAAAATTGTTAAAAAACAAAAAAATACTGAAAAAAAAAATTATATTTAACAGCTAAATTTAATTCAAATTCAAATAAAGTTTATAACCGATAAAGTATCGAGTCCTCCTCATATAGGTTGGGGTGCCATATATATTTATATATGTCAATGTAAGAGATTAACTAAATTCTATTACTCATTCATTCATTATTTTATGATAAATAGATTTCAATAAGTATTTTTTTTTTAATTTTTTTTTCTTTAGATATTCTTAATGTAGCAAAATCAATCAATCTGGCCAAATTTGACTATTTTTCTTATACCTTAAAGTCGAGTTTAGAGCAAATTTCGGAAAACAGAAGAAGAAGATAAGGCCATCATCATGTAGATTTTACTTGAAATGACATATTTTTTGTAACAATAATCGATGTCGACCTATGTTGTCCTGAACGGTTGTATTAGATAGGTCTGATGCTTTTTTTAATATTTATATAAATTTTTAGATACCTAAGTTAATAAATGTAACAGCTTCAGCGTTTATAATTTGCCCACAATCGAGTTTTTTGCGCAGAGTCAGCGAGGATCCTATATCACTTCTCTCTCTTAAAGTGGGAATAGGTGGGAAATTGTATGGACGTGAGAAATGAGGTATTATGGTGAATATTCCCTTTACCCCAAATCCTTTTAATTGGTTAGTTTGGGGTCTCTTTATAATGACGGGCGGGTCGGGCTTGAATTTGAGAAAAGGAATCACGGGCCAGGCCCAAGTTTTTTATATTGCCCTGTTATTCTAACTAAGAATTAATATTGATAAATTTATTATCACACGATATAGGGCTACTCCTACATGTATTTTATTGATAATTAGAACAAAAACTAATTGACATTTTAACTGTTTTATAAATGTTTGATTTAGTTTTTGTTTTAACATATCTTTAAACATCTTTAACATTTTTAACTCAAAATGTTTTATAATTTGAAGTTTTTGTCGGTATAATATTTTTATATTCCGCGTTTTATTTAAATGGGTTCGAATATAATTTTGGCGAATTGCACTTCATAAATGCATTTTATCTTAATAAATTTTTGTTTTTTAATTGATTTTTATTAACTATATTAAAATAAAGTAAACAAAATTTAATGTTTAAATTTTCATTTTGAACAAACAAAAGGCAATTTCCATTTGCCGATTTTAAATAAAATCCAATGTTAAATCAATCCATGTATACTGATTTTCGTGCTGGTTTATTCTTCTTTTGAAAAGCCGGCAACTTATTGGGCAGTGCCACCTATAAAACCAGCCTAGATTTGCCTAGATATATTTTTCACAAAAACAAACAGCCCAGCCATTTTTTCGGCCCTCCTGTTAAAAAGTGCGACATTTAGCGTGATACCAAAACATGCAAATTAAATGATATATTCAACCTTAATTATTAATAGTTCGAAAAATTCAAAAAAATTCTTTTTTCATTAAGTGCCGCCCGTCATTTTAATGTTAAAAATTTAAGCTTGTAATAAATTTCAGGCCGTATATTTGAATTCGAGCTCGGCCAAGTTGCGCGGGACGAACCGCATATGTTGGCTGGCCGGGCCTAGCCTAAACTGTAAATGTCGGGCGGCCAAGCCGGAATATCACGGCCCGTTGACTTCTTATCTCGGCCTCTTGATAAATGAGGACTATATCGATACGATTACACTGCACATCAAAATTTGGACGACCTTAAGCAACATTTATGGCAACTATCGTTTTTGGTCAAGTTTTGATGCTAATCACAAATATGAAATCAGAAATTATTCAGTGTCAAAGTTGAGATTTTTTGACTTTTGGGGTATTTTGGGTTTTTTTATAAAAGCGTATGGGTAGTAACAGAAGTTTAAAAATAGGCGTTTAAATTTTTTTCTAATACTTAATTTTTTTTATTTTTTTATTTTTATAAAATTAGTGGTTTTTGTCATAAAATCCGTTTTATCATAAATAACTTAAAAGTATTGCTAATACTTTTAAGCTATTACCTTTTTCAGATGGGTTTTCTATGATGAATTTGAATATGTCAATAGATTTTTT